>VXCM01000989.1:208018-255317 GCA_014773175.1 Lucifuga dentata
AGGATGCTGAGGTTGGAACTGCCAGGCAGGAGGCCTAGAGGAAGACCAAAGAGGAGATTTATGGATGTAGTGAAAGAGGACATGAAGTTAGTTGGTGTGAGAGAAGAGGAGGCAGAGGATAGGGTTAGATGGAGGCAGATGATTCGCTGTGGTGACCCCTGAAGGGAAAGCCGAAAGGAAAAGAAGAAGAAGAACATTTAAGTTCAAAGCAATTCCTTCATTCATTCTTCCTAAAGGCTGACCTGAGTTTGATTGGCACTAGTACGGGCTGAAAAATTGATGAAAAAAGGTAGATAGTGGTCTTTGTCCAGGTTGTTCATCAGCTTTTCTTTCACATACACAGACTTCCCAGTACCAGTGGGACCAACAAACAGTAGAGGTCTGAACAGAGACAGACAAAATGTTTTACATAAAAATCAAGAATAGTACATTAAAATTTAATTCTGTGAATTATCTACTTTCATTATCATTCATAATCTTACACATATCCAATTGTTTTCTTCAATGTAAAAATTATGTTAAAAAATAATTTTATATATACACACATACACACACACACACACACACATATACAGTACACACATATATATATATATGTGTGTGTGTATGTATACAGGAATCCTGGTATAACTAAAATCATTTTTTGTAGAACATAGAATACTAACATGCCATAGGTGATGCAGAGGTCCATAAGGTAGGTGTAGCGCACTGTATCTATGGTGGGAACAATGATCTCTTGCACTTTGGTGTTTTTGTTCCCCAGGTTTATATTTCTGATGGCATCATTCCAGTGCACCCAGTGGCCTTTTCCGTTAAACTGTAGAAGAGATTACAGTGGGTCTTCCTGATTTAAACGCAGTTAAACAATTATGAGTGGTGTCATCAGAAAATACCTCATAAGAATAGTCATACACCAGGCCTGTTTCATCCATTGAACACTCCCATCTTCCCACAGTGGCAGGAATTGGATGTTTTTCTGCTTTCCCTGACATAGTTGTCCTGAAGAACTCATTAAACTTCTCTCTGCTGTCTGCATCACAGCAGCCTCCCACAGACCACACCAGGGCAAAAGCAAAGGCTGCCTGCAAAAAAAAAACAAAAGAAAAACAAACGAAAAAAAAAAACCCATTAAAATAGAATTTATCTGAACAGATCAGAAATGAAGTTGATTTGAGAAAATATGGATAAATGAGATTCTACTAGAATTAATCAACCACTATAGCAGTACATCTAATTATTCTAATAAGAGTAATTTTACCATGATCCAAGTTCGGATATGTTTATTTCCATGCTCTGCCTTTATAGGTTCAGTGAGCAGCATCTCAAACAACCGACACAAAGACACCACAGTATTACTATTGCTGGTGGAAACAACTTCCTGTAAACAAGACCATAATTCAGCATGAGAAAACTTTTGAATGCTATAAATGAAACATGTACGTGCATGTAAGCTGTATTCAAATCTTACAGATATGATATGACATGGTATAATCAGGTATCTAGATGTATAGATTGTTTCATGGTCTGTGGTTACTGACCCTGCAACATTTGCGCAGCATCCTGAGAGCAGGAGGCACAAGCCAGTGGAAGAGCTCCAGCAGCAGGGCGCGGTTGTCTGATTTCTGCAGAGGTTCTGGAAGAGTGTTCAGCCAGGACAACACTAAGGGCTCCCAGCCTAACTGAGACGGCTCCATATAGATCATACCACACCGACTGACTGTGGCAGGCTGCAGTGGGAGAAAATAACCAACACATTCATAGCATCTAATTGTACAATATCGGTCCAGCTTTGGTATATTGTGAACTCTCACTGGTTGATTGAAAGCTGTTGAGTATCTTATCAGGCATGTTGGTGAAATATTTGAATTTGAACAAAGGTAAATGAGTAAAGTTCTCAAGTACTTTAAACAAAGTTACTGGGAACTGTTCCGTTTTAAGATAAGGGATCCAATTCAAAGTATCATCAGGCTGTAAGACAAATTTATTTTAATCTAAACAGCTAACTTACTGAGGCCTGTGATAGATCCATGGCTTCAAAAATCAGACTCATCTGATTGGACATCTGGATGATCTCACCACTCATCAGGCATAACTGTGGAGGAAGAGTAAATAAATAAATGAATTAATTAAATTAAAAAAAAAAAAAAAANAAAAAAAAAAAAAAAAAACAGCTTACATAAATATTTCACAAGAGTCTGAAACACAGGAGTATTAAATATTATTTATTTTGTAGTTTCCTTTACCTTTTTGTTGTCATCCAGGACAGTGTTCATACTTTCAATCCACATTGTATCTATGGGGCCATCAAACACCACCCATTTACGATCTGGTTTTTCACCTGATGCAAACTCACGAAATGTGTTGGCCACTATCCCATCAGTCCACTAATCATGAAGAAAATTGAAAGATAACAAAGAAGAAGAGAGATGCCGCATAATGTCCCAGGTGTACATCAATACTGTGAACCCGAAAGGATCCGTGGATAAATACGAAAGGATCCGTGGCATAGGCATACCTCATGGGAAACTTGGTCAAATTGTCCAAAGAGCTGTCCCATGGTGATGGACTTAGGGTTCAATGTCCTGAAGATGACCTTTTCCTCCTCACCGTACCCGTTCTCATTCATGAGAGTTAGAGTATCTGCTAGTACATGTAGCACTTTGGTCTTCCCAGAAAAGGGCTCCCCCACCAGCATGAAGCTAATACAATACAATATCACAAATTTCTATTATATTGTATTTCAAATATGCCCTTTGAGCTATGTCACAATCCTGTTAAACATCCAAACATACACAGGTTATCAGAACGTGGTAAAGTGAAATATGGCATACCCATGTCTGACTATCATCATCTCATATGTCTGAATCATCTTTTCTAAGAAGACCTGTGCTGGTTGTACATTGTGATTTTTACAACACTCCACTGCAGCCTCCAGGAACAACTGCCAGAGATATGAAACATTTCTGATTATAAAACACACTATAAACAAATACACAGACATTGCTGTTTTGCCCTAAAAGAAAAGAATAAGCAATGACGGCAAGGTATACAACCTTGTAATCAGCCTCAGGAAGGGAGATTCCTGGGAAGAGATCACTGGTGATTCCATTGAACAGAGGAATATCGTGGGAGAGAAACTTGGGTTCATTAACATCTTTTATAGACCTTAGGAGCTGAAAGTTACAAATTCGAGACGAGGTTCACAATTAAGACATATGGATTATGTTTAATACATGTATTCGTTGCATTATAAATACCAGTATGTCCTCGTTTTCATCGGGAAACTTGAGCTTGAGGTTTCCTGCAGCCACAAGTACAGCTTTGACGGCCCTCATGCCGTAATCATAATGGAACTGGGAGGAGAGCTGCTCTGAGCAGAGTCTGTAGGTCATCACAATCTTTACTGACAGTGGCTTGGCATTTAGGAATCCATAGGAATACAGAGAGATCTCTGCTATCAGTGCATAGTTGGGGACCATCATGGCCACTGTTCGGAACAACACCTGCACAGGAAAAATGAAAAAAAAAAAAACCAAAAAAAAAACAAAACCCATACTATGTTAAGTATATTACTGTTACTGCAGAGTAGTAACATATTAATGCTAACCTGTAACACACCACCTTAAATTATTTATATTAGATTGTAAATCCAGGAAGTTTATTTTCTCCTAGTAGAAATATTCCCTTTATATTGATTTATCAACAGAAGAAATGAAAATAACATTGCTGCAAACTGTACAATGATCTCACTGTTGACTGCAGACCCAGTGTCTGCTAATGTGTAGTGTCAGTGGGTACACACACCTTGAGGTTGTCTGGGAGTTCTGAGCGTCCTGCATATCCAGGGTTCATGGTGATGGACACAAAGCAGTTGGGATTGAGTTTGAGCATGGTCCCTTCAAAATCAAAGTGCTCCAACTTCTGCTCAATGGCTCTCTGGATGCAGAGTACCTGCTGGGCCACTACAGACAGCACTTCCAGCTCAATACGGTTGAACTCATCAAAACACGCCCAGGCACCAGACGACGCCAGACCCTTGAAAAACTTTTTTTTTTTTTTTTAATTACAGAAGAATATGTGTCAATGAAACTACTTTTATGGCTATGGTACAGGTGACATATTACACAAAATGGTGCAAGGCAATTTTGCAGCTAGAATTTTACAAGAAGAGTAATCAAGATGCATATTGCTACAACAAAGACTTGAAATTTCCAGCCAATATTACTTTGCCCATAGCAAGGTAGTCCAATCCATCAGAACAGTTGAACACCACACACTGTACAGCTAGAGCTTTGGCTAGATCTTTGGTAGTCTCTGTCTTCCCTGTCCCAGCTGGACCTTCAGGTGCACCGCCTAAATTCAGGTAGAAAGCCCCAATCTGAAACAAAGGGAAGATTCCAGAGTTCAAAGTTAAAATGTGAGTCAACTCAGCAGCATTCCAGTAGAAAAAGCTAAATTTAATAAACAAGTTATTGTGGGTTTTTTTCATATATTTTACCAGAGTTCTGTAGCATCTGTCAGTCAGTGGTGTGATGACCAGACGAGGAGAGTTCCCCAAGTACTCATATGCGTACTTAACATCACAGTTGATGATACAAACCCGTACATTTTCATTGGTCCAGTAGTAACGGAGCTGGGCCAGCCATTGGAAGTCGGTTTCATNAAACCCGTACATTTTCATTGGTCCAGTAGTAACGGAGCTGGGCCAGCCATTGGAAGTCGGTTTCATGTGAAACACCTGCAATAAATGGATGCTTAATGTTTCATTTTGTTGTATAACCCATATTTCTGAGAACTTTCTCTTAACTAAACTGAAGTCCTGTACCTTTGTCAATAAGGTCCATAACCACATCCCTAGCATGGACATCAATTGTGACCAGTGCTCCCAATGTGATCCGCGTTTGTTTGGGCAGCTTCCCTCTCACCAGCTCCACAATGTCATTCATCTGATTCAGCAGTTGCTGAGAGTAGTTCTTCAAACCCTACAGAGGACAATAACCCAATTGCGACTTAAATTCTTTTCGCAAGGTGGTATTGCTATGGTCATGTGCATTACGATTCAAATTAAGGTAGATCAATCAGCATTGACACATAAGGCTTTATAACTGCTACTATAAAACTTTTTCACTGTTTATAGCACTGATGTGCCTGTTAATTATGTTTTACATACCCAATGAAGAGAAGCAAAATCTCTAAGACAATCAAATGTTTACTTTAAGTATGAATCATTACATTGCAGTGACTGTATCATAGTATTGGACAAAAGCTCCATTCATAGACTAGTAAATGTCTAAAAACCTACATCAGCTCCTGCTCTGATGGCTTCATGTACCTCCGAGGTCCAGAAAATCTGAGAAGTGCAAAGCACTACCTGTCCAGGCCACTCCTTGACCCACTGGCTCCGTGGAATTTCAGCATAGGCCTGCCGGCACAATCACAAGCCACAAAACCAAGTCATTCATAAGAGGCGCTGAAATGCTTCAGAAGCAGCATATGACCCATACACAAGATGCTCTGCTGTAAATAACTCACAGTATGGTGAATGTGTTATGGTAAGTATGGAGGACATGTGATCTCACCAGTCTGGAGCGAGCCACAACATCTCTGACACTGTGCAGCATCACATCCTCCACCTGCACCAGCCATTTCTCCACAGCTCCTTTGGCCTCTGATGTTGAGATGTTCTCAGTTAGCTGAACACGCTCCCCTTCACTGCTGTACATGGCCTGAAAAGAATGCGCGACAGTTTAATAAAGTCTGTCAATCATTGTGTTGTGCAACATTAACAATACGTGAATCCGACTTGCCTGGATATCCAGATTGGGTAGGAAGTCCAATTTGGAAATTCCCTCAAAGCACTTCTTCAGATGGGGCTGCACTCGCAGTGGGTCTTTGGTCTCAGACAGAATCTCCAGCATTTCATCATTGGACAAGAAGAAGAACCTGGCAGAAGTGTAGGTAGTGAGTAGAAACATTTGTGATATCACAAAGTGATGGGCTACAGAAACACCAAATCCTTACCTTGGAAAGAAGAGACGCTTCTTCTCCAAATATGCATTCAGTCCTTTCATGATGTTATCAAGGAGTCTGTTGGAATCTAGCAGTTTTTCAAGCAAACCAGGCATTGAGGTAGCTGGCAGGATCTTAAAATTACAAATTACCATTAATATTTTGTTCACATATTTTCAGAAAAAAATACAAACACCTTTTCACCAGCACACCAAAGCCATTTGATCTCCATAAACTTGTTTCAACAACCTTGGAGTCCTTGACGCAGTGCTTCATGACCTCTCTCCAGTTTTTGTCAACAGCTTTAAAAAGGCATCCCTCTTCGGGAATCTGCTGCATGATGTCCTCAGAAGAGAAGATGGGTTCCAGGTAAAGCCACTGGGCCTGCACTTTTAGCCACTCATCTATGGTTTCCTGGATACGGATCAGAGTCTCCTCCCACAGCTGAGAACAGAACAGAAGGTTAAATCTCTCTAGCAGTGTTAAAACAAATCATACAAATTTTGCATCATTGCGCAGTCATAAATAAAGTATCCTAAACTTGAAACTAGCCTTGATCTCATTTTCAAAGGGTTTAATAAAAGGCGATCCCCTCATTGTTTGGGTCTTCACAATCTGATCATCTAACATCGTCTGAATCTCGTCCAGAGCTGTCAGGATGGACACTCCTGTCTCCCTGTAAGGTTGGTGGTTGAATGAAACACCATCCCAAACCTCCATCATGGTTTGCAAAGTTTTCTCCAGGGAAAACTCCTGTGAAGAGACACAATATGAACATATATCATTCCAAATTTTGGCATTTGTAATTACAGATTTCATATTAAAAACTGTAGAAAGAAAAAACAAAATCTCAGTTGCCCTTACTTTACTAGCAGCAGCACTGACAGTCTCAAACTGTTCCAGGTAAGAGGACAGGTTTTGTTTTAGAACTTTGCGTAATGTAGTTCCAGCATTAGGAGTGAGGTCATACCCCACTATCTCTGACATCTGGTCCCAGTGTCGAGGTCTGATGCCTGGATTACACAAGATCGACACCATAGGAATATGCTCCTGTTGGCACAAGCACATTTCACATTATTTAGAATCAGCACAAAGAGAGACTTCGTTCCTGAGGCCTTTTTCAATTAAATAATAGCCCTTTTCAAATAAATAATAAATAATGCAATACCTTGAACTCTTGGATCTGCTCCTTTACAGTGGAACACATGAGTATGATGGGGTTCTCCTGTTTGCTTGGCTCACCCTCATCAGGCTTGGTCTTCTCAGCAACCCTCTCTTGCTCTAGCTCAGCTTTACTCTGTTTCTGCTGAAAGAACTTCAGCATCTTATAGGTCTCCCTGAAGAACTCATCCACTTCACCCTCCATGCTCTCACCGTTTAGCTCCTGAAAAGAACCATCTAGCCATCTGTACACACAGAGAATTAGAAGTTACCGGTGGAATGTTTTAAAATGAAAACAACATGCACACACATGAAATTTAAGTCACACCTCGTCTCAGTGCGCTGCCACTTCAGCATCAGTCCAAACAGCTTCCGATAAGGTTCAACGCTCTCTTTGATGACTTCAGTTTCTGGGTAAGATGTTTGCTCCAAATTGAAGAGAGTCTCCTCTTTATTGATGACGTCAATCATATCCTCAGCTTCCTGGATCAGTTTCTGAGCTGTTCTTACATCTGTCACATACTGCCCAAAAATGACAATAACATTATTATTTCTACAACATAGTGCTAAAATCCAGTCAAGTCAAGTTTATTTATATATAACCCAATATCACATACAATGTCTCATCGGGCTTTACAGGCCCACACATCAACAGTTCCTGACCCAGCCCAAGCTCTCTAAGAAGATGAAGACAAACTCCCTAAAAAAAACCTTATTATAGAAGGGGGAAAAAATGGAAGGAACCTCAGGAGAAGCAACTCAAAGAGATATTGCCAGGTGTGCAATAGGTTTGGGAAGCAGGTAAATTACAAAGACACAAAAAAAAACAAACAAACAAACAATGAAACTTTACAGGATGAGATAAAACAGCAAAATAAAATAGCTCTATTGTACTCGTCACCTTGACAGTTTCAGTTGTAGCTCTACAGCATCATCAGAAGCACCATGCCGAGTATATGTAACCAACTGACAGTGTGCGTGTGATGCTTCTGAGGAAGGCTTCAGAGCTACAGCTGAAACTTTCAGAGATTTGATGAACCTTTTCAAGTAAGTAGCACTAAAATTAATCAATTTCAATTAATGTATTAACATGAAAAAATCCTGACAACATTCACAAATGACTGTACCTGCTGCATCATATCCAGCTCAGAGTAAGTTGGAAACTCCTCTATACTGTTCTCCAACTTCTCTATTTTTAACTTCAAGTTTTGTCTTCTAGCAAGCAGCTCCTCCATCCCTCTCTCCTTGGCTTTCTCCAACACCTGTAAAGAAACAGAACTATCCAGAAACAGGTTGTCCTCAATAAACCAAAGTGGTGTACAGCAGTAAGCAGCAACAGGAGAATTACTTCTGCATTGAGTTCAAAGACATCCAGGATGTTCTGTGGCCAAAGGAAGACAGTAGTATTAAGCTCCAGATCCTCTGGCTCAAAGATGTGAACATCCAGGAGGTAGTCTAGTCTGTAATAGGCTTCCTGTCCAAAAGTAAGGTGCCAGTATATGAGGTTAGAAATAATCTGAGATAATTGAAATCCACTGAAATCCAACACACTGAAATGATAAATGTGTGCAAGGTATCACATGGAGAACCAAACATGCGGATACTCACCATTATTTTTTCATTTAGCTCTGCAATACCCTTTGTCTTTGTCACTTCTATGTAATTAATCATGTGAGTGATGTCCTCGGTGTTCTCTGGCTCGGTGAGAGCCCTTTCTCTGATGGTTTCAAACTCAGAGCAGATCCTTTGATGAAACACCAACAGGTCAGGGTGGATTAAAATATGAATTTTTAGAAATTAGAGAACAGTTTCTGAAGCACATCTTTTTCAGAATGTTACAAGATGTAACTCACTGTAGATTTTGCTCACGGTGGCTGCTGATCAGTTTTTTCAAAAGTATGTCAGCAAAGCTTTTAGCTTTGTTGGCCAGGCCTTGTTTCAGCTCCTCACAGTCCAGATGGACCATTGTAAAGTGGGCTTTTGCTGGGAGGCTCAGGATTTCCTTTGAGAGAACAAGAAACTCCTCCACTAGCTTGAGAAAATAGTCACATTACACACTGACAGTTATCAATGGGTGCTATAAAAAGGCAAGAATAGTTCCATAACGTATGTAGTATGAATTACGCTCTATGATTTGTTACCTCAGTATATTCAACAAAGGAATGTTCCTCTTCCAAGAACTTCTCCACTCGAGCCTGTGCTGTTCCATTGACTAGCCAGTCATAGTTGTCGACTATCAAAATAAAACCCCAGCAAAAAAAAAGTAAAAAGTAAGCATTAATCAACATTAACATCAGCAGGATGATGAGAGAGAATGGCTAAATATTATAGTACATCACCATATTTCTGCAAATGTTTGTCGGGCTCTTCTAGGTTCTTGCGCACAGCAGTTTTTACAGTGACCTGAGCCCAAGCCAGGACATCATTGGGCACTTCAGCTTCAATAAACGCAGCTGTGTCTTTGGAAATCCATGACTGGAGTGTCTGTACTTTCTGTGGGTCAGTATAATACTAGCTATCAGAAATGCTTTCACATCAAAACATGCCCAAAGATGGTTATTTCTCTATAAATGTTTTTTATATGGACTTACTTGCAGAGCACTGGCGATGGCATTAAGAATTTCCAAAACAGCTTCCTCAAGATCATGCAAGGTTGGATAAATCTCCATCTTTTCATCATCAAATGTCAAGGCCATGCGGAAGAGAGGCAAATGCTCAGAAGTGCTTGAATCAAACAGGCTGACAAATCCCTCAACATTTCTCTGAAGCAGGGATTTCAACTGTGAAACAAAAAATGTCTATGATTCAATTGTGTAACAGACAGATGTACATGCAATTTTTTATAATTTTATTTATTTATTTTTAATTTTTCTTTGCTGTTGCATAATGCCGTAATTCCTAAAGCAAGAAATCAGTAATGGCAACTTAATGAAGGGAAATCAGACCCAGCTACACAAGACGATCAATGGACTAAATGGGACAAGATAATTGAGCAATTCACTTTAATGTAAAGGCAGCAGCAAACACTGCTGCAAATTGTCAGTTGTCAAAATTAGGTCTTTATTGTTGCTCTAAGAACTCTTTAAAAAAAAAAGAAAGCCAGTTTAAGGTAGTATGTAATTGATATAAGCAAAATAGTGAACACTAAAAAAAAAAATCCAGTCATACTCTAAATGAAATTGTGACTTTTGCCAACACCATCTGACCTGATTAGAGAT
The DNA here is from genome assembly GCA_014773175.1 of Lucifuga dentata. Classification (NCBI taxonomy): domain Eukaryota; kingdom Metazoa; phylum Chordata; class Actinopteri; order Ophidiiformes; family Bythitidae; genus Lucifuga; species Lucifuga dentata. Next base: position 218,407 of record VXCM01000989.1, read on the forward strand.
GAGAGTATTAGCACAGCGGAAGAAGAAGAAGTTCGCTTTATGGCGTTTTAATTGCCAGAGTGTGTTTTCACTGGTCACTAACTGGATGACTTTGGGGTACCAAGTATTCATAATATGATCTTCTGTTCTCTTAACATCCAGAGCCAGTTTGTTCTGTAGACTTTTACAGTCCACAGGTCCCGTAGCCCTGGAGCAACAGAAGCCAAAATTAAAACAAAACAAAACAAATCTCAACCTGAAAGATATGTGCTTATTCGAGCTGTGCCATTTTGCACTCGTAGTATCTTACCTGTAACCTGAAAGATTAACCAAGACCAGTGAGGAAAAAGTCATGCAGCCAAGATCCAAGATAGCTTGCATTATTGGATGAATAACGTACAAATCTTCTTTCATCTTCTTGCGGTTTTTAATAAAGTTATCATACCAGGGTTTGGATAAATCAAGAGCACTGTGAAAAGATAGGAAATATATCTCACAAAAACACATTCAAAATATCAAAATCATATAATGAACATAACGTTTTTCTTGCTGCTTGGGTTACTGTGAACAAATCAGTTGATTTTGCTCAGACACTCACCTTGTTGAGGTAACTTTCTCTTCTTCTGCAGCTTCTTCTATCGCTGGACTCTTCAGTACAGAGTCCACTAAGGGGAGCACGTATGACATAATGAAGCATAGATCAGCTGAGGTTTACACATACGCTGAAAGCATAGACAGGCACAATTGCTCACACACACACACACACACACACACACACACACACACACACACACACACACACACACANACACACACACACACACCACACACAGAATGCAAGAACTGGCCAACCTGTGTTCTTGACGGTCGCATTGAGGAAGTCATCCCTGACTTCGTTGCAGAGCTTCTGTAGCAGTTCTTTTTGTGCAGGGCTCTTTTTAAGTCGAGGAGGGACGCGGGCCAACATGGAGTCCAGCCACTGCTGCTGGATGCCGTTGAATGGGCCACTCTCCACACGCTGTTTCAAGAACCGGTAGTTCATCTGCAAATGGGACCAAAATAGAATAAGAGAGGTGTCTGGCCTCAAAACTGGCCAAATTTAACAAAACAAAGCAAACTTACCTCTCGTTTCCGCTTCTCACTAAACATCTGTAAAACAAATATTGAAAAGAATACAATATTATATAATTGTGTGATACTTGTTGTTACGCCACCAAGCAGACTATATTTTCATTCATGTTTATTTGTTTGTTATGAGGATAACAAACATATAAACAAATACAAAATTATGAACCTATGTGACAAAACTTGGCAGGAAGGGTGGCACATGACCCAAGATGAACTCGTTAAAATTTGGAGTGAAGCCTGATCCAGGGACAGATCCATAAATTTTTATATGATTTCTTAACATTTCAAGTTAGGGCATTTTTCAATATTTTTCTCAGTCTCTTCACATGTAGTATGCCAAAGTCAGTGAAAGAAATTAGGCATATTTATCCCATGATTGACCAATGTCATATAAGAACAAGTCAAATTTTATTTTATCTAAGCTTGTTCAACCAGGCGAAGGTCGGCTGTTTTAGAAGAAGAGAAAGTTACCTTAACAAGCTCTAATGAGTATCCTTCCATTTCATACTTTTATTTTCAATGTGTGGACCAATGATAGATTGTTAGGTACACCTGTACAGTCTAATGCAATCCCATTCAATAGTCCTGCAAATATTACATTTGTAAAGCTCAGTGAGGTGTTTATTGAACGCCATGGTAATTTTAAAGCCACACTTAGTGGTGTTGTATGGTGGTGCCTTTTCTATTGTTTCATCCACTCCCAATTACATGCATGAGGGAGACAGAATAATAGAGAGGATTTATTGGATTGCTTTACACTGTGCAGGTGTACCCAATGGCAGACAGACAGACAGACAGACAGACAGACAGTCAGATATCCTACAGAACGGGGAAACTCTGGCTCTGGTGACTCAGGTGGCACACCCCTCTCTCTGCTCTCTCTGTAAGCATCCATTGCTCTGGACGTTCTGATACAAGCACAAATGATAAAGTGATTAAATTACATGAGAGGATGACTCTGTAGCTAACAAACTAAGAAAGAAACTGCCACACAAACGTACATTATCATTTGGAGTTGATCTTGCTGTCGTTTGCTCTTCCTGGGCTTCAGAGGCTTCCTGAGGACTGCCATTCTGTCCTCCTCTCCACGGGGCTGCGTGCCTCTAATCGGAGGCAGGACCGGAATATTTGGCGAGAGCTCTTCATTTAGTTCGTCTTTGGGAAACTCCGGGTTGGAAGCCATCAATGGCAACAAGGCACAAGCCAGAAATAACTGCCACAGCGACCTGAGAATTACTAAAGCTAGAAGACTCCCAGTTGGATATTTAGCCGGTTTAGGTCCAAAGCAAGCGTCACATCGCAGTAATTGTCTCAAAAGTTAGTTGTTGTTACCAACAAAAGGTTACCTACCATTTTACCCGTTTGTTCATACAAAATTCTAACGGTAAGTAGATTAAAAGTAAAGTTAAATAACATTAACTAGCCCGTGTGAAGCGTCGTTACCGTGGAAACAGCTAACAGTGAATTTGGGAGGAGCGTGTCAAGCTCAAGGTATAAGTTGTGTTTAAAAAAAAAAAGTTGTGTTTAAAAAAAAGTTAAAAGGTATGACGGTTTTTAAACAGATAATGATTATGTAACATATATAATACATAACATAATAAATAGTTGGAAATAATAATATGCACAAAATTAAGCATTATCAGAATGTGGTATATCTCTTAAGAAGGTCCAGTTTTTGTCGTTTTCAGCTAATATGTTAATATATTCATTATGTTGGATATTTGTATATGTTTAGATTTCAGTTTTAACAAGGCAGTTTTTTTTTTTTTTTTTTTTTNAAAAAAAAAAAAAAAAGGAAACGTAAAAAGCCATAGATTTCTGCATCGCACTCTGCACTTAGTGAATTCAAGACACTTGAATTAGAATTTGAATTAGACACATATAAACGTCTTCAGGTTATCGAGGTGTGTTTTGTGTTTTAATATCTTAATGTTTTAACCTGATAAAATATTGTCAAAGAAAAAATTCTAAAACTGATAGAAAACCCAAGCACTGCAGCAGAATCATTTTGAGATTAAGGGGATTTTTCTAAATGTTAAATAGAAAACCATATATTTAAAAACCCAATTCGTCGGCTATTAGCAGATTAGCAGTGTATGTTACCATGCAGGACTGTAATTGTGGTCATAGAGTGTGTATGTAAAATAATCATAAATAATTCGAATTTTGATGAGGAATTATCATTAGGCAATCTGAAGTTTGCTATTGCAACCTCCCACAAGGACACTGCCCAGGAGTAGTCCAAAGGAAATATACTTATGTGTTCCATAAAAAGAGATGCATCTTTCATATCTTTCTGAAAAGCTGAAATAACACGGAGACATTTTCTTCACATTCTAAACAAACTGGGTGACTACCACTGTACTTACTAGTCCGTAAGGAAGTCCTGAATGAAGTTGTGTATAATACCACACACCCGTTTCATGCAGCTAGGACAGGAAGCTTTCCTTCCACACACAGTTCACATTTCGCAAAACTTAAACCTTGACAAGCTCTTAGGAACCTGTGGGTGGCAGTAGTACACCTCCAAGTCCTAGACCACCGGAAACAGGAAGGAGAAGAAGAAGTCCTTTCCGTTAGCTAGTTAGCTACTGGAGAGTAGCGCATAATTTTCAGGTATTGTGACTAAATTAACCACGATCATTGTAAAATACGTATATGGCATATCGATAAAAGCCAATAAAATAGAATTACGGTCGGGTTGGATGTGTGTATTCTATATAAACATAATGAAGGTCGGAAAATGGCTTTGTTTTGATGCGTGTTGACAAAAGTTCGGCGTCAGTGTTGTTTTCATCGAAGGCCCGAACTGTGTTTTGGGATTTCCGGTGTCATGTTGTCAAAATTATTAGTTTCCAACACTTAATAACGTTACATAATAGTTTTATCACGAATTAAATATGCTTTATGTATCATTCTAATTTTGTCACCTACTGTTATTAACATCTTGTCTATACCTCTGTAGAATACATCATTATGAGTTATGCAGAGAAACCAGAGGACATAACAAGGGAAGAATGGATGGACAAACTCAATAATGTCCACATCCAGAGAGCTGATATGAATAGGCTCATCATGAACTACCTGGTAACAGGTACTGATTTCCATAATTTGGGTAACTGTTTTTTTTTTGTTTGTTTCCAGATGTCCATAAAATAAGATGTACAGGTGTGTGGTGTTTGAATATGAAAAGTGCAGGCTTTCATTGTGGTTTTTGTTCAACAGAGGGCTTTAAGGAAGCAGCAGAGAAGTTCAGGATGGAGTCTGGAATAGAGCCGAGTGTGGACCTGGATTCTCTAGATGAAAGAATTAAGATCAGAGAGATGATCCTTAAGGGACAGATCCAGGATGCTATTGGGTTGATCAACAGCCTGCACCCAGAACTGCTAGATACCAACCGGTACCTCTACTTTCATTTACAGGTAAAATGAAAGGCTTTTCAATTAACAAACTTCTATTTTTTTTTTTTTTTTTTTTTTTTTTTAGTGTCATTTGTTGCGCTGAAAAAATTAATCAAGTAAGTTAAACAAAGAGAAATTATTGGACAGCAATCAATCAGTTCAGTTGTTTATGCAACACAAAAGCCTAATATTTGCTTGTTCTAATGTACAAATGTGAGAATTTGCTACATTTCCCAGTTCCATGACACTGTAAGTTAAATTTCTTTGGGGTTTTGGATTGTAGGTTCAACTAAATAAGCATTTTGAGGACATTACCTTGGGTTCTGGGAACTTATACTACTTCTCTTTTTATGTCTAGCTTCCCTGTAATTTTTTCATGCTCTCCATTGTCCTCATGGCTTTTGCACCTGCAGCAGCAGCATCTGATCGAGCTGATTCGTTTGAGGGAGACTGAAGCAGCCCTTGAGTTTGCCCAGTCTCAGTTAGCAGAGCAAGGGGAAGAGAGTCGAGAGTGTCTGACTGAGATGGAGAGGACGCTAGCCCTGCTGGCATTTGATAATCCTGAGGAGTCACCCTTTGGAGATCTGCTCAACATGATGCAGAGACAAAAGGTAGGTCATACCTTGTAAATTTCAATTTGTGGAGGAAAAAATTTTATATATGATTGATCAAGGTATAACATATCATTTGGTAAGAAAAACTGTGTTTTAGGTCTTAATAAAGCAAAATTAACAAATTAACAAAGCTTAATTTTTGTCTTTCAGGTATGGAGCGAAGTGAATCAATCTGTGCTAGACTATGAGAACAGGGAGTCAACACCCAAACTGGCTAAGCTCCTGAAGCTGCTGCTGTGGGCTCAGAATGAACTTGACCAAAAGAAAGTCAAGTATCCTAAAATGACAGACCTTAGCAAGGGAACTATTGAAGACCCAAAATAAGGACTCGAAATGAAAACAAATCAGAGAAATTAGAACAGAATGGACGCAGTTTCTTTATCTATTTATACCCCTGCAAAATAACTCAGAATACTCTGAGTTATTAAATTAATACTCAGTACAACCGTTTTTTGTTTTTTTTTTGTAAGGGTTANCTCTGAGTTATTAAATTAATACTCAGTACAACCGTTTTTTGTTTTTTTTTTGTAAGGGTTATTTTTTTTGATACTTTGATAACATAGAATGTGCAAACTGGATTGATAACATTTTAAAATGATTCACACACTAAAGCTGGCTGCAACGTACCAGTCATTCTTTTTACTTGGTGATATAATGATTTCATCCATTTGTCATGTGAAATTTGTGTCATTTCTTCTTTTGCATATTTGAGATACACTAGTTTTTTCTGTCTACTGGCAGGGAAAGTTGCATAGGATGGTGTGAATAAAGCCTAAATTAGGCTTTCACTTTCTGTGTGAGATTACTTAGAAGAGGCTGAGTTTTGTTGTTTGCAGAAAGTAGTTGGCTCATTGTGCACTGCTTCAATAAACACTTAATCTTTATAAAAACTTACATTTCAGCTAGTAATTATCTTTTATGGCCCTGGCCTAAACAAGATAGTTATGATGTTTCAAACTTTCCAAGTTACTGTGAATTTGACAGTATAAATGGAACTTCAGACTTGTGTAAAATGTTACAAAAAGGTGCTGACATGGATGTGAATAAAAAAATACATATTTTTTCAAGCTATATACAGCATGGCAACATACTGATGTGACATGGAAAGATTCTGGGGATCCTGAAAACTACATGGGCATGGGCTTGCTAATTTTGCAAGCCCAAATGTAATCATTTTTCTATAGTTTCATGCTGTAATTTAAAATATCTCACACAGTATTAAAAGATGTGAATGCATAAATGTACAAAGACATGGAGGTAGTTGTACAGTTGGGATATTTCATGTAAGGAATAAGTAGCTCCTTTGCGACATTGATGTGCTTTGTTTGCTGATGTTATTTTGCAATAAAAGTGGATTTAAAAAAAAAAAAAAAAAGATCGAATAAGGACGTGTATTTTATTTTCCGGTCATTCTGAAATGGTGCAGCAGTAGAGTATGAGGGCAGTTGAAAGTTGTGCTGAATACAGGGTCTGCTGGGTAATTCATGTAGCCGGGGGGAAAAGAGGACCATGCAAACACTGAAGACGCTGCATATCTCCGCCAGCCACAGCAGCATCTCAGCAGGAACAGATCTTCATCCCATCAGGAGGAGGGCAGCCACCTCCTGCTGCTCCACAAGGAGACAGCGGTGACGATGCTCCTGTAGACACGGAGGCAGATTTCCCACATTGCGAAGTCATGGTAGGAGAGGGAGCCTGTGGTGTTTTAGGTGAAAACTGTAAAGGATGAGGTGGTGGACTAGATAGTTACATGAACCCCNAAAAAAAAAACAAAACCTGAATCTCCACTTCCTGATGAACCTTACCGACAACAAGAAGAACTGCGTGGCTGACCAGAAAAACTGACACGTGGATTACTCCTCCTCGGGAACCAAGGAAAAACAGGCTCCCTCTTCTCGCTCGCTTCCCTGATCATCATCGTCTGCTTTCCTGTTTTTCCGGTCTCAACGAGTTCCGGATACAGCAATCGAGACATGTTTGTGCACACACAACCTGTAAAGGTTTATTTGTCGGCGTTTACTTTTCTGATTGATTGAGCCCGGAAATACAACGAAAGTAACATTGCAGCCAACGCGGTTAGAAATAGCCTGCTGTAACCTCGCGCTGAATGGCAATTACTCAAAAATATGGCAAGAACTCTAGTCCAGATTTGGTCTGTCACAAGGAAAACCACCAATCTGACAAGATTGGAGTGCCTGGATGTCATAAGAAGTGGACTGAACAGAACACCAACTGGTCGAGGTAACGTTTACATTTGTAACCCCGATGGAGAACTGAATGGTTTTCGTGTTAACATCAGCTGCTCGACTGTTTTCCCCGTGATTCTTTAACCTAAAACAATGGTAATACTTTTTATAAAACTTCTTAATAAATCCTAACTTGATCAAATCAGGCTGCGAAATCTGTCGCTGACAGATTCTCATTTGTAATGAGGGAATTAACTTCATAGCTGCTGTGGTTTCGTGACAGGAAAAAGTAGTAGAAGCGAAACGGCGTCTAATGGGAAGGTTATAGTGACACATCAAGCTGTAGAAAATGATTTCATTAATTTTGTAGACATTGCTAACATTCCTTTCCTGGAGGTTTAACATAAACCTCACATGTTATTTCATGTCATTTCATATCATGTAGCCTTTAACTGCAACCCAAACTTTAAGACAGGAGCTATTTTAGATCAAGCTGAGGACACCAAGTTTGTCCCTGGCTAGACAAACTGTCCAAAATGACCAAAATTTGTCCCAAAATATGGCCTGTGGGAGAACACACAAGGCAGAGCTATCTATATGAGCTCCTTCTCCATCTTTTTTATTCTGTTTGGGTGAGACCAAAGATGATCCTCCTGCCTCCACTGGACAATAAAATTCTATTCTATTCTATTCTATTCTATTCTATTCTATTCTCATACAGGCCTGTAGCGAGGATATGGACAGTGGTCCTCCTGCTGGGGACGTGTCTCCTTTACTGTGCCCGGGTTGCGATGCCCATCTGTGCCGTCAGCATGGCGGAGCAGTTCAAGTGGAGCAAGAGGGAGTCTGGCATGGTGCTGGGCAGCTTCTTCTGGGGTTACTGCTTCACCCAAGTCTTCGGAGGATATGTTAGTGACCGGTGAGTAGCTGTCTGACCCAGAAGTCTGTTTTGTCTACACAGAAAGATGTGAATCATTGGTCATCAGTGGTGATTGTAACACTGAGTAAACTCCATGTTCAGTTCTGATACTCTGCTTTGTGTTGAGGCTCACAGGAGGTTTGTTCCAGCTTTCTGCACGTCAGTGCCATTTGCATGACAACATTGCTGCATTGACACCTCAGGCCTATCTTGTTTGCTCAGTCTAATGTGGAAAAATAAAGTGACATAATTGTTTTATTCACCCCTAAATTAGTATTCTAAAATTAGAAATTTGCAGTCTGATGCCTTATTGCCAGCAAATATAGGGCAGTTATTTAACTCAAAAATCCGTAATGTCTGATGTTTCTGCTGTCACTTTTATATCAGGTGCTAGACCTTTTTAGAATGGTCAAGATTTAACTTGGGAAGAACATTATTTCTCTGAGTGAATTTTACCATTGTTAAGAAGCTACGCAGGAGTTCAAAGTTCTGCCACTCCAGCTTAAGGAGTTCTTTTAAAAATCATAAGTTTGAGCTAATGCGGGATGGATGTGTTCCGTGTCTCCAGGGTGGGAGGTGAGAAAGTTCTCCTGCTCTCTGCGGCAGCCTGGGGGGCAATGACAGCCTTCACCCCGATCCTGGCCCACTTCTGCTCCCAGCCAATCCTCTCCATGACACTGTCCCGCTTCCTCATGGGCTTGCTGCAAGGTGAGGATGTGCAGGTTTGAAAACGTGTGTGGCATCAGTCACACAAATCTGTTGTTGCAGTGCTCTTGTGGGTTCCTTTTTACTGGTTCCCAGACAAACTGCCACATTTCATTACAAAATCCTGCTTCTCACTTGTGACACATTAAATAGTGTTGCCACTCAGTAATCATAGATTTACAGTATTTATTCCCTCTGTAGTACCTGGAAACCTTACCTCTCAACGAGCTGAAACTCCTTCTTTCACAGTTTATTCACAGTCTCCTCCTTTCTGCCCATTTGTCATCCACTTCCTGCCTGTGTCCTGCTATCATTGTATTATGTGCAAACAAACACAGTATCAGCTAGTAAATGTGTTGTGTTTGTTTTCTTTATTACTTTGTAAAGGCCTTTCTTATGCGCCCAGTTTGCTAACAGCCCTTTGGAATGCACTTTGATTTCAAGACTATTAACTAGTCACACATTGTAATTTTTTTATATTTATTGTTTGTTCATACTTAAACATGCCAGATTCTTGCTTGCAGCTACTTATGCTGAAGCACAGTTTATTTGCTTTGTCATTGGTCATTAAGCTTTATAAGAGAAGTTATTAATCTTCATTTGTTGGGCTTGGGGGTGTCTTGAAAGTCTAATGGAAAGGAAGATTGTGTTACAAAACAAGCGATATCTGCGTTATTGGCATTGCTCAGCAAATCTCTCAGTTATTTCTGTTAACTAATGTTTTCTGTATTGATTTTAGGAGTTCACTACCCATCTTTGGCAAGTCTGTGCTCTCAAAAGGTGGTGGAAAATGAGCGCGGCTTCCTCATGAGCACTGTGGGTAGTGGCTCCTACTTGGGGTGAGTTGAGTTTTATAAAATAAACTGTCTAGTCAGCTACTTTCCTGTAAGACTCCTGAGGGAGCCGTCTTTCTCTTAGAACCTTCTGTAGTAAAGCAGAAAGAAGAAGTATTCTTTTGATTGCTGTGTCCATTCTGAACCCATAGACACTATGGTACCTTTTTCTTTTGTTTTTTAATAAAATACTGTTTGATTATTTATATCCTGATGTATGGGCATTTTTATTTTTAATTGTTTTGTTCTGAATGTGTAATGTTCAGAATATGTATTTCTAATTATCTCACTTTTTTTTTATAAGGAAAAGCAAATTTTTTATTCAACTCTACTTCAGATACTGATTCTGTACTGTGTTCAGTTTTATTCTGCAGAGTATTTTGTTTTGCCACATGAATCATTGGTTTATTCTTATGCACATACAGTGCCTCCAGAAAGTTTTCAGACCCCTTCACTTTTTGGACATTTTATTATGTTGTAGATTTAAGTTTAAATGGATAAAATTGCCATTTCTGCCCGTCAACAATCTGCACTCAGTAACAATCCTTACGTAAAATTCATATTCAATGTCAGTTATTCTGAAAAACGAATGAAAAGTCAGTTTAGATGTGTGTGCAGGCAAGTAATAAAGGTGTTTCAGCATCACTTTCCTGATACAAATACGGAAGACTTCAGAAAATTAAAATTTAATACTGACAGTGATCTCAACTTTTAACTATGATCTTTTCTTCAAAACCATGTTAGAAGTTTTTGCAAATTTATTAAAAATCAAAAACTGAAATCTTTCATTTACGTAAGTATTCAGACCCTTAATTCAGTACTTTGTACAAGCCCCTTTGGCAGCAATTACAGCTGCGAGTCTTCTTGGGTACGTCTCTACAAGCTTTGTACACCTGGATTTGGGCAGTTTATCCCATTCTTCCTGTAGATCCTCTCAAGCTCCGTCAGACTGGATGGGAAGCATCTGTGAACTGCCATCTTCAGGTCTGTCCACAGATGTTCTATGGGGTTTAAGTCTGGGCTTTGGCTGATTTTTAATAAATTTGCAAAAATTTCAAACAACACGTTTTCACTTTGTCATTATAGGTTATTGAGTGCAGGTTAATGGGAAAAAAAGGCAATTTAAAAGGCAGTATGGCAATTTTAAAATTAGCTCTAGTCTGCAACACAATAAAATGTGCAAAACAGTGAAGGGGTCTGAAAACTTTCTGGAGCAATGTATGTTACGTTGTAAAATGTTTGGGAATGGTAGCAGGTTTCAAACCTGTTTTGAATTTTCTTGGTTACACTTTTGTTTACATATGCTGAATTCTTTTGCAGGATGAAAGCTTTGCTCAACTCTTGCCTATTGGCTATTATGTTTTCATAAGAACCACCTTGCAATAAAGGTGTGTGTGACTTGTTGTCTCTTGTTATCACCTGTTTTTACCCACAGCACGTTGGTGATCGGAGGAGCTGGCTCCCTCATGTTGGACCTGTATGGTTGGGAGAGTGTGTTCTATGTGTCTGGTCTTCTTTCAGTCCTGTGGGCGTACTGCATGTGGAAGTATCTGCTCAAAGGAGAAGGCAAGCGAGGCTCTGACTGTGCCCACACTAGCTGACTAGCTTATTGCACGGCCATATACTTTAGCTGCTCATTTATGTAATTTGAGTCATGTGTCCGTCTGTGTTTGCAGGTCCTATCATCACTCTGGAGTCTCTGGGAAGCAGTGGGCCCCAGTCCAAACTGTCCAAACGACACTGGTCACGGCTCTTCAAACAGCCTGCTGTCTGGTGAGATGACATTAAAGAAAGTGTGTGTGTGTGCATGTGTGTGTGCATGTTGAGGTTAATCTTTATTATAATGATGTTATACTGCCTGAGTCTGACAAACTCTTTTCCTGTGGCTGTGTTATAGAAATATGAGAATTCTAAAATTCTGTCATACCTGTTTGCAAACCTGTAAATTTGCGATACCTGAATTTGAAATTTTGAAAATTCTAAATTTTTAAAAACCAAAACTAATTTGATTTGATAAATTTAATTTAAGAATTTACACCAAAGTCTAGAATAGTAGGCCCCATCTCTGGTTGCATGAGCTAGCTGTTAGTGTCTCAGATCGTTTTTCCATGTCCTTCTAGTCTGTCCCTTTTGCCTATATTCACACTTTGTAATGCAACTGATATCCCTCATTTTCAGACAGTGAACATCTGTTTTTGATATCTCACTTTCAGAGTGACAGATTTAATGATGGTTTTGTGGTTGTGGACTTCTAAAACTTTCACATAACCCCTAATCTTTTGCATATTTTTTGGAAAGCTACCACACTGGCACATTAGCACACATGACTTTTGCTTCTGTCAAATCAAAAAATGGGACACTAACTTTGAGGTATCACCCTGTAAATATTTTTACATTGAACTTCTTTTTTCTGTTTCTCTTTCTCCAATACCTGACCAGTGCTGTGATTATAACACACCTCTGCACGGTGAGCACCTTCTTCACTCTTTTATCGTGGCTGCCAACTTTCTTTAAAGACACATTCCCTGATGCCAAGGTAACCGCATCCTCACCCTTTCCTGTGTCATACCATCTTTACATCCAAGAAGAAAACACATATAGACTCAGAATCAGAGGAAACAGAGTAACAAGCACTGAGTATTTTTAAGTAAGGAAAAGCGGTCTTTTTAATCATAAAAAAAAAAAACACTCCAAGCAGACGTGATGTTTGTTGATGTTTCTTGATAAGTTTATTCACGCATCAATTAAATGTTTCCCGTCCAGGGTTGGGTGTTTAATGTCATTCCCTGGTTGGTGGCCATTCCCTCATCATTGTTGAGTGGCTGTCTGTCTGACCACCTCATCAGTCAAGGTAAGAAGAACACATCTCTACCCCAGATAAAGCCAAAAGTAGCTTTATCATTGCCTGTCCTAATTTCTGTTTTGGCCCCAACAGGTTTTGACACAGCCTCAGTGAGGAAGTTGATGCAGGTATTGTATTTTTTACCTGTGCAGCTTTTACATTTCCCTTCCAGTTCATCTGTATAAATGTTATGTGTTCAGTGTCATTATGGATTCTGTTTCCCCCTCACTCCACAACATATGAATGTTCTCTTTCCTGAAGACACTTGTACATAACAAATTCAGCAAGATTTTGATTTGTATGTTTCTGTGTGCATCCATCCCTCTGTTAGTTTTTCTCCATGGGTGTGTCCAGTGTGTTTACCCTACTTCTATGTGGCACCACCACCTTCCCCTGGGCCATAGTATTTGTGTCTGCTACCATGGGCTTCATCACCTTCAGCCACAGGTACTGGCACCTCCGAGGTCCTCGCTGAGACGTAAAATAGCAATGACTCTTGGAACAGACAGCCGCTCTAGCCCTGAGATCAACAAACAGACAGAGAACAGTACAGGTGTTTCATCATCATGGTCAATAATGAATGATTCTGTTAGATTTAAACCTTCACTAATCTCACACATTATGTCTCTGACATTAAAGGACTGTTCTGATGATTTGGCATGTTTGAGCCCAATAAGTACAACCGCATACAGGTCACGCCAGCCATTTTCCAAAACAAACTACTGGAGAGGTAAATATTAGCATTGTTTTTCCGACCTTCCAGGCGGTGGCTGACAGTAACGTATCATGTATGTAGGTAGCATTTATTGGGCTGAAACATACAAAATCACTGTTGTAGTTCTTTAAGTGCTTAAGAAATTGTTTTTGACAACACTTCCAAAATTCAGCTTTCTGGTCACAAGCCCAACTGAGCTCATTTAGGACAGTTTTGGCACTATGGGGTCATGTTAGCCCTTCTGCTTCCTTCATTTAGTTTAGAAAAGTGACTAATCATAGATCCTTACTATCCTCTACTGTCTTTGAAAAGGTCATGGCTACTTTCATATCATCATGTTTAGTCTAGTCTAGTCTGCAGTTTTCCACAATTCTGTCCACTGACTGATTCTTACTTTGAGAAATACTGTACTGAAGCTAAATGTGGTGTGGCTTCCAGTTTCTCCTGATGAGTCAGATTATTATGTTACCAGACATTTTTGGTCAAGGCCTTTGTTGTCATTCCTTGGTCCCATTGGAGTCCCATTGTACTATTTAAAATTGCTGTCTTTTGGCATTGATGTACTTTTTCTTCAACATTGATTTTTCAGTATCAGTGCCTCCTTTTCATTTGTGATACAAATGATATTTAAATTAATGAATTTTATTCATCTATAAGTTTCTATGTGTTACGTATGATACTTGCTTAGCAATAATGTAAACTGACACAAAAAAAAGACACACCAACAATCACTTCCAATAAAAACACTTCATCATTATTCTGCTATTGCTGCTACAGATATGTCTAATATTTCTCCACCTAGGCAGGAACAAAAATTAGGTTCTGCTTTTGCAGCTGAACTCAGACACTTTGTTTTTTTCTCTTCAGTGTTGCATTTAGTCATTTACTAAATGCAAATGCAAAGTCATTTAGTCATTTACCCTTGAGATTTGTCAGTCTGGTTATTGGTTTTTCTCTTAAATGAAAGACACACTAATATTTTCAGTTTAGTAACTTATCAGATAAAAATGTGAACAACGTACTTTTCTCTGTTGCAGTGGGGTGTCTGTAAATGTTCAAGATCTAGCACCTTCCTGTGCTGGAGCTTTATTTGGTAAGTTTTTGTGCTGCCCACTGTTAACCTTTACATTTTGTTTTAGAAGAACATAACTGTGCTTGTGTTGCTCTTCTTTTAATCTGCATTTCTGTTTCAGGTGTTATGAACACATGTGGTGCTTTCTCAGGTGAGTATTTCTGTAATTTTAGGGAAAAACACTGAGTTTCACCAGCAATTGTTTAGGCTGTTATTGATATCTTATCATGAAGTGATTCACCCACTTCTCTAAAGTGGGACTTTGGGCTTTGTGCTCCTGTCAGTCATGTCAGCTCCTATTGCTATGCATATTTCATCAAGGGAACATAATGGAGTTTGTGTCAGATGAATAATACAGGGACCAGACATTGACAGGTTGTGGTCCTGTGGGGGACTCAGAATAGACTGTGACATTATTCTGTAGTTGCACAACTTCCATCTGGGAAAACAGGGCTGAACTAACACAGAAGATTTTTTTGGTTTATACCATCATTATAGGAATGTACTCTCTGCTGGTACAGTGTCATTGATAGTGAAACTATACATGTGTGTGTGTTTTTTTTTTTTTTTTTTNTTTTTTTTTTTTTTTTTGCAGGGGTCTTGATGGTGTATTTCTCGGGGTATCTGATCGAGGCCACAGGCTCGTGGGCGTCTGTGTTTGCCCTCATCACAACGGTCAACCTGCTGGGCCTCTGCACCTTCCTGGCCTTTGCTGAGGCCCGTCGGGTCGACATCGACTCTACTAAAACCCGCCACCACAATATCCACATCTAAATTATCAGTCATAACAGGGAACAGAATGTTATTCCAATGGAACTTTGGACAATCAGCAACTTGGAGATTACGCAGCAGCCATGGGATGGAAAGTGCTATACTGATAAAACCCTCATACAGTACAGTGTCTGGGAAACTGAGTAGTAGTTACTGAAAAGCACAGAGCAGAGCCTGCACAATGTTGCTGAAACATTTAGTGGAGCTTGAGCCCTGGGTCCTAAGAGAACAAAGCTGCGTGAAAGGATGCTTTGTCAGTGAAGGTAGGATGTGGACTGCTAAAGATTACAGGGAAAAAGTCTGCACTACCTCCAGGTCTCGGATTGCACAGTACATGATTTCTAAACAGTTGCCTGGCCGCTGTTTACTTGTGTCATTTGTTACAGTGACAGAATGAGTTACTTAGGACTAAATAGTCTGGGATATTGTTACCCGATGCAGTAGCTCGTGGTTTTTGGTGTGTCTTAAAGGAGCTGTGAGAATGATGGATGTCTCAGGAGCTCTCTGACAGTTGTGACAGACTAAAAAGGTGTGTTCTCACCCTATGGAGGAGCTGGTGTATGCACATGTGGGCGATGCATCGAGACCAGGCTGTCATACTTTTTTTTTTNTTTTTAGTTTTTTATTAGTACACTGAGAGAACTGCCTGAGTGACACCTCATTACCCTGCCACTAATTACCTGGCAGTGCTCTTATGTTCTGTACAATTTACATTCTATAGTTTCCATCTCTATGGTAACCTGCTCTTATCATTACGCTTTTGGGGGAGGGGGTGGGGGTCATAGGAAGCTTTATNATGGTAACCTGCTCTTATCATTACGCTTTTGGGGGAGGGGGTGGGGGTCATAGGAAGCTTTATCGCTTTCACTCACTCATGAAAGTAAGAAGACCAAAGGTTGTCAATTATTATTTTCTTCATTAAATAACTGCATGTACAAATACCTCACCGTAATTGTTTTGAGTACTTATATATTTATACAGCTCCTTGTTTTTCTTTTTAACTGATTTCAAAAATTTTGTAGAGAAAAGAAATATATTAATTAAGATCAAAGAGAACTAAAAATTGTCTATATTAAGTTATTGGGAATGTTATTTAAATTCCAATAGATTGTAATTCTTATGGTACCACAGTTCACCTGTTCTTTTTTGCTAATCAGCACTGGTCTAGAGTCAAAGAATTAGTCAAAACTTGTACTGGCAGACAGGGAGGAGTTACTTGTTAGTATTATGAAATTCAACCTGATTATCACACTTACCGTTGCCTAGACTCCATACAGGATGTGTCAGAGTTTTAGAAAGAGATGGTTGGCTTACGCTGGAGCCCATTCTGTTGTAATAACGGTGTCAGACAAAGTGACTCTTAACTCTGGCCCATTTCTAAATCCCATATTCCGTCTGCACACTGAAATGCAGAGTATTACAGAACAGGTGAGAGGATTAAAACTTGTGCTTCCAGTTTCAGTTCAGTCGAGAGACAATTCGGTGTAATGTCCCTGTTACTATAGCTACAAAAACCTAGTGGCATCCTTCAGAACGAATGAATGTTAGATAGTAGCATGTAGCTTCATTACCCCAAGACTTTCAGTTCTCATTTTGCTTAAAGATTATAGTTTACATCCCCAGTCAAAACATTTCAAATACATATTTATACAGTTTATCTATGCATACATTAATTCTGTGCCTGATTTAAACAATGGAAAAATTGGAACATGCTATTTGCCTATATGTAGGATTATGTGTAGGATTTTTTTTGCTTCTTTATCCTTGAGATTTAAGGCACACTGACATAAGTTTTCTTGGATGTTTCCTTAAGACTGGCATGCACTTTGAAATGTAGCCATATTTGATCCATCCAAAACGCCCATTACATTCCTTACATTGTCATGGTTGGTGTTACAAAAATCTGGGACTTATGCCAACATTGGTTTAGCTCACTGGCTAACCAGTTGCTTAACTTGAATGAAAGTCTTTCAAAGTAAATGTGTACGTCAAACAATATTTGTTACTTTGCATTACTGAGACACAAAAACTTGATTGCCTATACAGAATAAGTTATTTAAAAAAAATCTCCCATCTGATTTTGTGACCAAATGTCAGTTTATATGGTATCTCTACATATAGATAAAGAATCAAGTCTATTTACTGAAAAATAGACTATCTATTAGAATAGACTATTTATTTATTATAAGTCTATTTACAGAATTGTGGGTCTCAGCATTTTTTTGTAGTTTCTGTCAAACAGCTTAGATAGTTGAACCACATAGCAGCTTTGCATTATTTACACCCATTTTTTCCTCTCTTATATACTGTGTTGTCATACTGCATAATTTAGATATTTACATGATGCATTGCATAGCATATCTTACTCTGTAGGTTTCTGAAAACCTGACAAATAGTTTTTTTAATAACATGTAAGATATGTATGATAAAGAAAATATTAATGAAAACAAATGCAGTATTCTGAAACTGCTTCAAAGATATGTTGTATTTGAAAGCAAATATTACTTAACTTTGAATAAAAATATATTTTGTCAATACTGTTTTTTTATTTTTATTTTAATCATTTACAGTATATCTGTTGCACTATTCAGTATATGTATTTTCACTTCATTGCCACAGAGAGGCAGCACAGTATAAATGATGAGGGCAGCATGGTGCATCAAGCCTCAGGTGTAGACTTACTGTACCAACATTCTCTAGTGAATCTAGACGTACATGTCAGTATAATCACCCTAATTTTCAATAAGATTTCTTCTAACTCCCAGCAAATATCACCTGTACTTTAACAGAATTTTCCTCCACCTTACATACAGCAAGGTTTTTCCACCATGAAACAACCATTTTCATATACATTGATAGTCAAATTGCATTGGATCAGCTGTTAAACAGGTTCTAGAGCAGGTCTGTCCCATTCACACTAACGGCTCACTACAGGCCCAGATCCCGAGCCCGGGCCAGCAGGACGTATGTGGTGGCACCATATGGCAGGATGCTGTGTGCCATGTTGGCTAGCTGGCACTGCCCACGTGTGAACGGCCAGACGCTAGTCAACCCAACCCACTCCATCTCATGGGACCGAATGGCTCAGGTTGCCATGGAGACTGGTGGCTTGTGGCTGCCGCGTGGCAAAGAAAAGAAAGGGAGGGGTCACAAGTGACTGAAAGTAACAAGTCAGATAGAAGTCAGTGCTGGAGTGGGATAGAAGTGAGTCCAGCTTTTGATATACAGTACACAAAACCAGGCAGAGTGATAAAGAGGTGGTCAGGCACTTATTTGAGTGCTCTTGCTGACAGAAAATGGTGTTGTAAAAGCAGACATAATCATGATGAGTGGCCCACTATTTAATTAGCAGAGATGAAACACTGTTAGGGGAGTGGAGAGGAGAGCGGAGATGAACCCTCCCCCAACTTGTCAGCTAGTTGAGGTTGGTAGAGTAATCCAGTAAAGGCCCCATCAGAGAGCCAGAGATACATGTAAATGAAATAGCCCCATTAATTAGTAATTAACATCAAGTTAATGACATTTCACTGTGTCGCCATCTCATCCTCTGTCCTTCCTCTGTGGTGGAGGGGCTGTCTCACTGGTCCCTGATCTGAATGCTAATTAGTGCAAAGCTAAAGGAGAGACAGCCATATAGGACTACCTAATAATACAGAGGACCAGTTTAAGACTGGTCATTGTGTGGGGAGGATTAATCACTTTGTTGTAATAGATCAGGAGGCTTTATAAGTCTGCCATTCCTTGGAGAGCTATCACGTTGAGGGCCATTGACAGGTTTTATGTGCTAATTGCATTGCGCCTGTTGGCCTAATGATAGGTTATCCATTGCGGCTCATATCTCATTTTAGGTATTTTCCACAATGTATTAAAAACAACATTTCTCTCAGTTGAGCCAGGAAGAAAAAACAGTTCAAACTGATTTCTATTTTTTTTAAACTGCTATGTAGGATGATTGAGTTTGAGGGCCTGGGAGGGGATACTCTGACTTGTTTTGGGTTCCCTCCGGTGCTTAAATTGGCTTTCTTACAGTAGTAAATTTCCACGATTTGACTGCAGTCAGGGACAGAATCTTTGTGAAGGTACATGAAACATGAAGTAAACATTAAATGTAGCACTGCCGAGAGGACAAGGATGTCAGCGCTAAAACAAAGGAAATTCTTTCTCTTGCTCTTTCTCTCTCTCTGTTTTCCTGCCTTGTCTTTTCCATTTTCTTTCTTTCCTTTTTCAATTGACCTCTCAAAGGAATTCCCTGATGCATGTGTGTGTATGCACACACATGCATCTGATCCTGATCTGATCCTGATGCATGTGTGTGTGTGTGTGTGTGTGCGCACGCACACACACACACACACACACACAAATATGTTGATTTCTGTCAATTAAACTCCATCAGCTGTTTGCCTCCTGCTAGACATATGGCCTGTGTTAAATCTAAAGAGCAAATGGAGCTGCCACTGAGAGGGGCATCGTTTTAATGGAACCCTGTGGGACAGGACCCACACCTGCGCAATAATAACATTAAACCATGCACAACCCACTGGCCAGATGAGGACAGTGTTGGTTTGTGTGTGTATTTGTGAGTACATGCACATGGATTGTGTTCTGATCTCTTACACCACTCACACCAGAAATAAAAGCAGTGTATTTCTCGTTACTGAAGAATGTAAAATTTGACACAGTATTTGTAAAATCAGTAACATTCTGGTCCAGTGTTAGGAGCACCACCAGAGCCTCCACAAGCATGTTTTGTTTAGATTTCTCTTCAGGTTGATTTCAGTCTCTGGTATTAGTATGTAAACCAGAAAAAGAAAGACACACAAATGCACTCCATAATCTCAGACTAACTCACTCCTGAAGCCAAATGAATGACTAGGAGTTCGCAGGTCCTTAGTCAGAGACTAATATGTGAACAAATGTTTAGAAATGTAATTTTAGAAGACAAGATGGTACTATGCCTTTGGCAGTGAAGCTTCATATGTTCCGTTTTTATAGGCAAGAGAACAAAATACAGTAAATACTTTTAAAATTGTAAATATAGCAAGTCTTTCCAGTTCCTTCATCCAACTTAAACACTTTCAGCAGATTGACTTAAAACGCAAATACCTCACAAAAATATCTGAATTAAACACATACAGTATATCCCTTGTGTTTTGAATTCATTATTATTGCAGGTATTATAAGTATTCTTTATGTATCAGGTAATAATCAGTATTGGATAGAGGAGTAACAAGTTTTGTTACAATAGAACGTCCTCAGAACCAAACAAAAATGTGTGCCTCATTTAAGAGGATTTTCATGTGCATCTGCTATTTACTGGAATGCAGATTTTCTTACTTTTGCAAATGAAGGAATCCTAAAAAAAACTACTACTTTTAAACAAAACAGGCTAAGTAAGTGGATATTTACCAACAGGATTATGAAGAGATGAATATGATATATACACAGGAGGAAAAACTGACATGATGAAACACTGTTTATTAGTTGTGTTTTGCTTATTATCCTCCCTGATAATGCCTAATAATCTGCAGCATTCTGTTTGTGCATGCACACAAGGAGGTTAAATACTCCTCCCTCCCCTCCCCAATACCCCTCCACTCATCTGTTCCAGCTCTCCCTGGCTTCACACTGCTCACATCTCCAACAACGCCAGATCTCCCTTTTTTCCCTGCTTGCTCTTTACTAAAGTTTGGCTGTCAATCAGCAGTGGCCTCAGGCAACAGGCACTGATGAAAAGACCCCTGAGACAAGAAGACCCAAATTAGATTTCAATAAGGATGTTGAATATTCATATCAGCGAAACATCTAAAGGTAAATGCTTTTTGATCTGAGAGCACAAATATCACTTGTGTGCATTCCCAGGTCCTGGTGCTCTGGTTCTACAGTGTTTTCTCCCTCAGCCTGGTCCGGCCCCGGCCTTGGCTCTGTCTCGCTCCTCAGGGGATGCAGCAGAATAATGATGATGGAGCTACAAAGGAGAAAAAGAGACATAATGAATGTTTATACTAAAGGGACCCAATAGAAAGGGCATCCGTACTAAGTATTCAGTAATTAGTATTTAGCAGAAGTTGATTGCTGAGTGCATGTATTCAAACACATGTACACACACACATTCACAGACATCCAGGGCAGAATCACTGAGGCATAGTCGTTTAGTGTGTAAAATTTAGGCAGGGAACCTCCCTTGACAGCTGCAGTCAAAACATAGTTTCAACTCTCCTGTCAACATGTTTACTTTATTTTTTTAATTGACTCCACTTTGGGTCTTTCTCCCAAAATGTCACCAGAATATGGGTGTTTATTTTTCTGAACATAACTATATTCTGCTGTTCATTAACTCTCTGAGAATTAGAACTATCACCATAATATTTCACTTTTTGTATGAAAATGTCTCTGAACACCTGCACATGAATTTTTTTTTTTTTTTTTTTTTTTTTTTAAATCAAGATGCCCCAATACTACTGTTTGGTTTCTTTTTGTGTATGAACTGCATTTATTATATTATCTTATCATCTTATTAGTGAAGATGCATGGGGATGAGGATGGATGGTGGGTGGGATGGGGTGNCTGCCTGTGGCTCTCTTCCCCACAGAGTCCACTCCGCTTGGGAACACACTGTGAATAGAATCCCGAAATGAGACTAAAGGATGGGAACACCATCTCTTCCTGGACCATCCAGCTAATAGTCCACGTCAACTTCTATCATTTATAACGCATCATGAGCGGCCATGATAGTCCGCTCCAGCAACTGTAGCTCATGATGCAGGAAGACAAGGAGACTCATAACGCCATGCTTCTACAATGTAAAAAAAAATGAAGCCAATTCTTATCTGCCTTTATACTTTTCTCTTGTGATTTTCTCACTCTGTGTTCCTATCAACCCCCCCCCCCCNTTTTTTTTTTTTTTACAAGAAGATGGTCAGTCCATCCATTGCCAGGCAATCTGGTCTGTGATGTTGTTCACACCTCCATTCAGCCAAAAAAATAAAATCTTTGACAAGATACGATGACGTGCCCAGGTGGTGTGTTTCACTGGGCTCTTGGACTTGTGGGTGAGGGCAGCCAACCAAGGTATGTGTGTTCGTGCTATGAGTGTGTGTAATAGTGCGTGTGTCTATGTGCATCTGCCTACAGTATATGTTGGTGTGTTCACCCCAGGCCCTGTGCTGTGGTGCTGTGATGCTGAGTGTCACCTGGCTCCGGACTGAGCCCTGCAGCCAGAGAAACCAGCTGTGGAACTGACAGGTTTGTCTTCTACACTCACCTACACTCTTTCTTTCCTCACACACACACACACACACACACACACACACACACACACACACACACACATGTAAGCATAAACACAATCAAGCACATACACAATACACAGACAAAATCCCAAGCACATACACACACGCACACAATTTCATGGCCTGAGGTTTAAATACACATACACACACAAGCTCCCACATCCACACATATCCACAGACCATCACACAAGCTGCAGGCTTTTTCTCTCATGTCAGCTACAAACACAATGCAAAAGGAATATGTTTACAAAGCTCCAACATACACTGTCTACCCATAACAGGAACACATTTTTACAATTTGTTGAAAAATCATGGAACATGGATATTGAATATCCAGTAAAATATGTTTAAGACCACATTTTGGGATCAAAATTCCTCAGGGAAGCACTGGAGAGTGGTTCCTTTTCTTCTTTATCATAGTAGTAAATATATATGAATTGCACATATCCATTGTCTTTCAAAAACATCATTTACAGGACAAATGAAAAATCACAGGAGAAAACAAACAGTTGTTACGCTACACTCAAAAATGTTGACAAAATTTGTGGCTCATGATGTGTTTTATCTATATAAAGATATATATTCTTTTCATGCATGCTATTTATTGATAAATTTATTTTCTCTTAATTATGTGCAGTTATAAAATTCTTCTTGTTCATGCACAAATGAACAGCAAAGCGCAAAATAGAAATTAAAGCTTTTCACAATACCTATATGTAATATGTAGAAAACTACAGTCTTTACTGTAGTGTTGACCATTTTCTTTGTAATGTTTTATTTTTTCTAGATAGCCACTAATCCTNAAAAAACACATAAGCATTTTGATTATTAAATTTGATTAGAACATAAAAATTAAACTCTGATGCTCGAGAACTTTGACAAGAATTTGCATGATGAATTTCCATTCTCCCGTGTGACCTATGCATATGTAGGTTTACATGGAGGTACGTAAGCACATACATGTTGAGCGATGCATTCCATATCATGTCGGGCAATGAGGACATGCAACGTTGCCACAAGCATCTGAACTTGTGCTTCATTCAGGAAAAGCTGATGAGTTACCCTCAGGAGATTTTGCTTTCTGTAGTGTCTTCCCCCACAGCCAGCACACACCTAGCATGCACGCGCACACACACGGATGGAGACACATGGTAGTGAAGAATGCCACATGTATTCAGGTGTCTGGCTGTGCTGTAGCACCCTTCAAATGTCACAACAACAGAAATCACGGTTCTGACCAGAGAGTCTGAAGGCAGCATGTGTGTGTGTGTGTGTGTGCGCATGTGTGTTACTGTGCCACTTTTGTATGCACAAATTTGTGTGTATGTGTGTTTGTGGTTACTTATTCCTAGAGGGTGAGGGTGAGAAAAACAAGTGAGAAAACAGTAAAGTTAAGAGACAATGAAGTAAATGAAACTGGCACCTGTTTCCTCTGGTGTTGAGGGCGAAGAATCCACCTTAGCACCTAGAATGTTCTCTGGCACTGATCCACACTTCATCTCCGAATATTTCAGTCCAGCAGCATGCACCGTGTCACTTTTGCCTCTCCTTCTAACCTTTCATAAACACACTCTCTTCCGAACACACATGCAGACTTTTTTTTGGTTCAGTTATGTGGCCAGATGTCCAAGTTGACACAGCGCTCAAGGCGTTTGACTGGATGAAACAGTGCATTGGCTGCGGGTAAAGAGGGATTAAAACAAGGCCTGAGGCACTTGTGTTATATTGAAAACATCCTGGGCTGCTTTGTATGGAGATTTGCATACATTGGGTCTGTGCAGGGATGGCCCATCTGCTGAAGTGCATTGTCCCCAAACAACAAAGTGTGTTTAAATATTTCACATCTCCATCTATTGGGACAAAGGTACATAGGAAAGACTGTTGAGTGAGAGAGATGGAGGGGGTGAAAAAAAAAGACAAAAAAAGGAACGAGTAGATTGGCACAGCTTTGAATTTGAACTGCTCCCAAATGTGCCTCAGTCAGAACCACAGTAAATAACACTATTGCCAGCCAGGATCCTGGAAAATGAGGAGAATCTAAATATAATAAGGTTTAAATCTGAATTTTGCAGGAAACACAGTGGTCTGTATATGGAAAGTTAAAAAGTAAAATGTATGCTATTCTATGATTATGCTTAGGATATTCAGTAAAACATAAAATAATATAATTGATACTTTACATTTTGATTATACCTTTAAATGTACTGCAGGTTTGATTGCGATGTGCATTTATCATGATACTGAAGAGAATTTAACCTAATATTAATAAACGGTGATATGATAATGCAGAAAAAAATCCATAGCAGACAGTTTGTTACAGACTGGTCCAGTATTATGTTATCATCCCGGTGCCCCAAAGCCTTTTTATTGTATTAATGCCATAACTCTGGCTTTCTGTGACATTTAATGGCACTGTAAAATTAGATAATTACAGTAATATATCTGTGTACTCATCCCCCTTTCTGAGGTCAGAAACATAAAAATTAATAAGGAACAAGTGGGAGAAAGAAGACTGAGTAGATTAAATAAAAAGAAAGAGTTTGAAGTGACAAAGATGGTGAAAGTTAAAGTTTTATTAATGCAAAGGGAACAGTCTGAAGTTACTTTGACATCCAGTGTTTATGCATTGTTTATTCCATCCTCTCTCCATTCTACCGCATTTTTATTTTCATTCTCCTCTCCCCGTCTGTCTTTCATTTCTACCAAAACACACATCAAATGAAAAACATGCTCAGGGCAGTAGATGGTGGATGGAACAGTAAGGTGATTTAACGATGGGACGGTTTGTGTGTAGGCTGGACAGCCTGGTGCAGCCTCCGTCTTCACAACCCGCACATACACACACACGCAAACACAAAAGCGCACACACTCACATGCACGTATACATACAAGCACTCACACACAGACACACATTGACACCAATATCTGAAAAAACAGCCAAGATGGACGTGAGGAACATGTTGCCTGCACGGGGGAGGATTTTGGAAAGAAGAGCGTGGTCAATCTGTTTGTTTCTCTGCCACATCCAAGAAGAGTGATAATTTCATTTTCTTTCATAATTTTTTGTCTTTTATTTTACTCCTAACCCCAGATTTGCTGAGGTTTATGTTAAAAACAAAGCGAAAATCAGACAATGGTTTTATTTATATTATGACAGCAACAAAACATCACTCATTCTGTCTCTCTTCTTCCCACACAACTGTCACATCAAGACATAATACATATAGATCCATATGCATACCTGAATATCCTGCAGCATCTCGTCTCGCTGCATTTTCTGTGCCTAATCATGGTTCATAAGCCAGTTCGTTTATGAAAGCTCGACTGTTGTAGAAGGTCACGGTTGGAGAGTCTGTGAAAAAGTATAACAGACACACATTAGCCCCCATTTAATCAGGATTACAGAGAACAACCGAGCATTATTTAACACACATCGGAGAGCGCACACACTCGCAGGCATGCACATACACACATGTAACACACAAACAGAGAGCAAAGACAAATCCAGCACAATCAATCTAATGGTGTGCATTAGTTAACTGCCAAATGTTGGGCTTTTTATGGCAGGATCACCCATCCCTTGAAAAGATAAATACGGTGCACAGATCTCAGTAATTACAGCAATCCCCTTACAGCACCCAGGGACCGTCCTCACTCACCAGCCTCTCTGGAGGACTGTTGCCCTTAGATTAAGTCATTTAGGACAGTTTTAGGGCACTGGGGTNCCAGCCTCTCTGGAGGACTGTTGCCCTTAGATTAAGTCATTTAGGACAGTTTTAGGGCACTGGGGTGACTAGGAGAAGAGGAGCTAGATGGACTGGGACAATGGGAGGGAGAGGGATAGTGATAATGCTTTTTGTCTGCTTTAGTATTTGCAGGAGGGGTTGCATCTTGCAAAAACTGGAGACATGACAGACAAATGACGATATAAAAGGACACATTTACATGAACTTTGACTCACCACAGATTTATACAATTTTAGCAGGGGGAATATAATATGCAAGAAAAAAAAAACGCTGTGTAGTGTAGTTCCTGGGATTCAAATAATCAGAAACAAAGTTTATTTGTAGATAATATTGAAATAATGTGCATTGAAGGGATTTATGTAGACTTGAAGTTTTAAAAAAATTAATTTTTTATTGTGATTTCATCAAAAAAGCACATTGCTACAACAAGTATCTTCTGTGACAAAGTACTGTAAATACAGCACAATACACTGTAATGCATTTGAATACAAAAATCAGTTCAATGAACATATCTTATATATTGTGCCTCAGGTTTTGTTGACACTGTTTTGTTATAGATTGTAGTCTTTGTGCAATACAATACAATGCAAAAGCAAGATTTGTCTGTTTATTATGTCCACAGGATGGACAAAATAAGAGCAACACCTTGCTATACATACAACAATACTACAAATGAGAGTATGCATTTCAAAAAATACCTAATAAGAATGTCTGAAATGTAATAGTATTAGCTTTGGGCTGTATTAGATTTTGCAGATATTCACGTTATTGTTTCTATCCTTCTATTTAGTAAAGTGACTTTATAGTAAATCAAAAGCTGGATTGAGTCTTCTGTCTCCATGAATTTCATTGTAGAATTTGTAGCTTATTTTTAGATATTTTTTATTTATTTACTTCAGTTGACTTTATTTACTTTTTGCATAAAAAGAAGAAATATAAAAGAAGATATTAAGAGGAGGTACATGAAAGTAAAAGTCATCAACATATTGTCATCGTATAACTATACTGACACTTTCTTTTTCCGTCTGTAGTCCTTTTTTGTCTGTGTGCGAATGTGTGTTAAGAGTGTAGTTTAACAAGGGAACTGAGTAAAACCTTCAGGCCTCAGTACGATTGATGTCCAGTGGGTGACTGAGAAACACTAACTCACATTCCTCTCTGATTGCATTTAAAACTCTCATTAGTTTAAGTGTGTAAGAGTTCTTTCCCTTTGCACCTTTCGCTCCACACAGAGCGGCAGAGGGCCAAAATCTCCTTAGATCGCTTTCGCTACCAGGGAGGCATCCAAGGAGGCGAGCGTGCAAGCCCAGAAATATACTGTATACACACACACACACACACACACACACACACACACACCAACTCTCTGCCTATCTGTCTCTTTCTCTTTGTTTCTCTTTGTCTCTCTTCTATGTGCACCATGCATGTCCGTAACATAAGCATGCAGCTTAACAGTAGGGCCTAATGAGGTCTGAAATATGAGCGGTAAACATTTGTATGGACAGATTTGGATTAATGTTCATCTTTTCTTCAAGCCAGAGATTAAACCTGATTTACTGCCTAACAGGTTTTATTTTATTTTATTTTTTTCACAGTTTGATTATAGAAATAGAAATAGAATGAAGAGGGGTGGAAGAGAAACAAATGCAGGCAGGGAATTGATGTTGCAAAGAGAGCGAGATAATTCAGAAGTCAGTCAGAGTGGAAGGAACAAAGAAAAATAGTGTGACGGATGGAGGGGAAAGCAGAGGGAATCATCAGATGCTTCTTATTCCTGTTGTGGGCTGCTGAAGTGAAGGAGAAGAAATTGAGTCATGAGGACAGGATCAGAAATGTCAACAGATTGAGTCAGAGCAGAGCTGGGACCGTCTGGAAGGAGAGAGTATCAACACTGACTGAGGGGCACACTCAATTTTGGGACTATCACATGGCTAATGGCAAAATTATGGGACATTATGTGTGTGCGTGTGTGGCTGAGTGTGTACGTGTTGCATGGGGGCGGATGTGGGATTGGCTTAGTCTACTGTCTATAATGAATGGTTAATGTTAGTAGGGGAAAAAATGAATACGGTCACCATCTGCTCAATCTAAGTCTCTGCTATGTGCATGTGTGTGCACAATCGTGTGTTTGAGATTCATTGCAGACACACACACGCACACACACACACACACACACACACACACACACACACACACACACACACACACAGAATGTGCTCTTGGATAGGGATTTGGAAATATGGAATACAAGAAATGGGAGGGAGGACAAAAGAGAGAAGAAAAAGAGAAAGACATGCAACAAAAACATGGGCAAAATTTAAAGGACATAAAGTGTGTGTGTGTGTGTGTGTGAGAGAGAGAGANAGAGAGAGAGAGAGAGAGAGAGAGAGAGAGAGAGAGAGAGAGAGAAATGATCTTCATATGGGCATCATCTTAGATATGGCAGAAATGCAGGTACAGAGGAGTGCAAATAGGACACAAGTGATGATTTCTCTCGGGTGCAGACACACACACACACACACACACACACACACACACACAAAAGGTATTTAAAACACTATAAGGCAACAGAAAATAGTAGAACGACACTGACAAAGGCCTTCCCAACAGGTTCATGATTCAAATATTGAAGAGGAAGAAAGGCAAACATTTGATGACATCAGTTTAAATTTGATAATTTAGTACTTCCATACAAATATACAATATTTTACTAGACTATCATTTGACTATACAGTAACACTATTTAAAGCTTTAGAGGGATTACAAGTGTTGATGACAGCAGAACAGTATCACCCGTGGCTATTCACACATTAACACAACACACACACACAAACATGCACATACACACACACATACAATGAAAGCATTTCATCAAATTTGTCTCTGAACTTTTAAACTCTAGAATCTTGTCACATGCTTTATGCTGAAGGAGCACAAATAAAATGTTTGTGATACAACTCTGACCATGGGGTTGATAAGTAAATACAGCCTACATCAATAATCCTCATGTCACTATGGTTTTGTCTTATGCACACACGTGCGCATGCACACACACACACACACACACACACACACACACACACACACACACACACACACTGCCAGGATGTGATTAAATTCTCTGTGGCCTATGATCTGTCTCTAAATCTTTGCAATTTTCATTTTATGCAGCTTTAATATGGATCATAGTTGCTCTCAGAGTGCCCCATCTCCTAATCTGGAGCAATCTGAGCTAAACCTGGTAGGCCAACAGCTGACGCAAAGCCAAGCAGTCACACTCAACCAACCAGCCATAAAGCTTCTGCACTGTCACTATAACCAAACTGTCATGATACAGGGTGACTGAGAGATTTGGGGGGAATTTTTGTCAAATAGGTGAGCAGATATGCAGGAGCTTCATACTGATACAATAAACCATCTTGTTTGTGAATATCAACAATAAAGTCCAGACAAATGGCTGTTTGAGAGTAAATGAAAGAAGCATTAAATTTACCAGAAAGTATCCATCAAATTTGCAGTTTCTTAGAAGTTAGCGCAATTTATAATTATGTTTTTGTGAATATTTGAGAAAGTGTGGATGAACCTGCAAACTTCCTGTAAAAACAGCAGTCTTCACACCAGTCACTCCTACAGTTGCTGCTGCTGCCGTCGCTGACCTGAAATGTTATGCATGTGCAAGGATGTACATGTTGATCTGATTATGATCTGATGAGCCTGAAGGGATGGGCAGAGGGACAACATTTGTTGAGGTCAAGGGGCTGTGGTGTGTTTGGGTGGGGTGTCCTATCTGTATCAAGGCATATCTCTATTAGACTCATACACATGCACACATGCACGGTTAGGTGGTATCTCATGCTGCATATACAGATACCGTGTGCTCCCTCTAATGTCTGAAAATACGCACATGCATTGCATACATGAACATATGTGATCACACATGACAAACCTGTTTTTACAGACTGGTGGAGGAGAGATAAGAGGATTAAGAAATTAAGGTAAACTGCATCAAAATTCATGTAAAGATGTAATATTTACATCCAGGAAATCCAAACCCACTGTGTCATCATCTCTTTTGAAATCATGTAATTGTCTCTGTTAGATCATTAAACAACATGATGATATTTCCAAATTAAGTCTCATATCTGAAGTAGGATGTTGGTGCCTTATCAGTTGGATTTAACTGTCGTGTCAAAATACACAACCAATAAGCAGCAGAATTTGCTGGAGCAGCAGCAGACACCCTACTGGGAGTCATGTAAATAATACCTACAAACAGAGCAAAGCTAATGGTAGGCTTAACTCTCTCAAATACTCCCCCCAACACACACATTTCATCATTCCTTGAGCTTCAGTGAGGAGGAGAGAGTGGAAATCAGGGGAAAGGGGTCACCCCATCACCCCAGCCTGGTTAATCCTCCCAGTGCCAAACATTTTTATCCATGTATGATATGTCAGTAATATCTATGGCTTTCTTCTTTTGTTCTTTATCCATTACACAGTTTATCCTCTTGACTTTTGCTCATCCATTATCTGTCTAAGGATGCTACTAATCCAGCTAGCATCCAGTCTCATATTACTGTAAAATGTCAAAAGCTCCTGCCAACCACAACAAGNAAAAAAAAAAAACCTTCTAAACTCATAGACCTTCTACTCAGCCTTTGCATGCATTTTGGCTAGCATTATAGTCTTGGCTCACACCTCATGTCAAGACAAATTCAGCTCTTTGTACGTTAGTGCATCAAAACGTCAATCTCCCTCAGCCCCACGCATGTTCAGGTGCACAATGAAATACAGCTATGATTATATTGCTCTTTANCGTTAGTGCATCAAAACGTCAATCTCCCTCAGCCCCACGCATGTTCAGGTGCACAATGAAATAAAGCTATGATTATATTGCTCTTTATTCAAAAGCAAGAGAAATAATGAGCCAATAATGAACATATCTAATGATTAAATATGCACTATAACCTCTGAATGGTGTGACATGCCAACAGACAAACAAACTTCTTTCTCTTGGTGAAATATTAAGCCCTCTGTCAAGTACAGGTTCACCTCAGTGAATACGATTAAATCACACAGTAACCTCCTTCCCATTATCAAATCCTCTTATGCAGACTGTATTACATATCTGCCAAACAAAGAAAACTCAATCAGAACAATCACCCAAACTAGGCAAAGCCTGTCCTACCAGCTTGTCTGATCCCATTGCCATGATTAAAATGAAAATGGAGCCGGAACATTACCAGAAATCCCATGTTCACCTTATAAAGGAGATCAGAAGTCGTGTGTGTGTGTGTGTGTGTCGTGTAATTCCCTGACTTGGATCAGGGAAGAAATGGATCAAAAGCACTGGTTTTTATTGTTTGCAAAAGAATAACATAAAGATGGTGACTGATGGGATTAGCTCAGTGTAATATTTAGTATTTTCATTCTCTAAAAATAAAAAAATAATTTGTTTAGGAGCAGTATGTTATGATGAAAATATGTGTTTATCAGGTTTTGTTTTTTTTTTAATCAGAAACACATGATGCTTTAAACATCAATCATATATGACAAAGTGCTACTGGGTTTTGACTTCCAAAATGTTAATAAATCAGACTTCAAAGGACCATAATAGCTTTAAATGCAAATCATGTGTACTTTATGTTACAGGACACAATTTCCTTCCAAGAAGCAAACAATGACATGATGAAAAGTATGTAAATTATTCAGTTTCTTGGAATAAATGTTGCTGTTTTGCAGCTTACTCTTAAAGGACCATTGTGGTAATTTTCTTGTTTCAGCCCAATAAATACTACCCACATACACTTTATGTTTCTGCCAACCATTTTCCAAAACATAAAACCATCATTTTGTTTTTGTGTTATTTCACCAAATCCCCATATCTTTCAAAAATCAAATATTCAGGCAATACACCCACCTTAAAATTCAATGTTTCCCCTGCTAACAGTTACACATGATTGTAGAGTTGTTTTAATTTCTCTGTTAAAATAGTCTTCTCCTGGGACTATATTCCCTGGCGGAGACATAATTTTCTTCTGTGTAGCTCTGTGTTGGATCAGTTAAATTAAGTAACTGACAAAAAATAATAACAGCCTGTGGTTTGCTGTGAAGGATTAATACTCAAGCATGTTTCAAGTATGTTCCCTTAACTCTCTAATGACAGAGTATCCCCTAATGCATGGAGAAGGACAATTTTTGAAATAGTTCCTGCTCCCAAATGCATTCACCACCATGTTGACAATAAGCTAACTTTAAAAAACTAAGTAATAAACACCAAACAATGTACTTTTTGTGATTAAGCAATCCTAATCAAGTTTGAAGGGTCTACAAGTTGATTTTTGTATGGCACTGAAACTAATGGAAACTAATTATGTTGTAACAACTTATGGTATGATGTGGAAAACGTTTTCATCTCTCTTCACTTTTTGCACATTTTATTGTGCTGTACATTTAATTTTAAATGGATAAAATTTGCCATTTTTGCCCATTAATCTACACTCAATAACCTATAATAACAAAGTGAAAACATGTTGTTAGAAATTTTTGCAAATTTATTAAAAATCAAAAACTGAAATCTCTCANAGTGAAAACATGTTGTTAGAAATTTTTGCAAATTTATTAAAAATCAAAAACTGAAATCTCTCATTTCCATAAGTATTTAGACCCTTAATTCAGTACTTTGTAGAAGCCCTTTGACAGCAATTAGAGCTGCAAGTCTTCTTGGGTACATCTCTACAAGGTTTGTGCACCTGGATTTGAGCAATTTATCCCATTCTTTTTGGCAGATTCTTTCAAGCTGTCACATTAGATGGGAAGTATCTGTCAACTGCCATCTTCATGTCTCTCCACAGATCTCCAATGGGGTTTAAGTCTGAGCTTTGGCTAGGCCAGTCAAGGACAATCAGAGACTTGTCCTGAAGCTGCTCCAGCATTGTCTTGGCTGTATGCCTCAGGTCATTGTCGTGCTGAAAGGTGAACCATTGCCCCAGTCTGAGGTCGCTGCACTCTGGAGCAGGTTTTCTTCAAGGACCTCTCTGTATTTGGCTGCATTCATCCTTTCCTCAATTCTGACCTCAGTCAGAGAGGACTGTTGGGACCAAGACCCAACAGTCACTCTAAGAGAGATTTGGAAGTCCTGTGCAGAGTTCCAGCAGGTTCTCCCAGAGGGGGGGACCTGCTGGAAGGATGACCATCTCAGCAGCACTCCATCAATCAGGCCTTTATGGTAGAAGAGTGGCTAGACGGAAGTCATTCGTGAGTAAAAGGCCTATGAATGACATTTAAAGTCTCTGAGAGCATGAGGAAGAAGATTCTCTGGTCTGATGAGACAAAAATTGAACTATTTGGGCAGAACTCCAAGCAGCATGCCTGGTGAACATCAGGCACTGCTCATCACCTGGCTAATACCATCCCTACGGTGAAGCATGGTGGTGGTAGCATCATGCTATGGAGGTGCTTCTCAGCGGCAGGGACAGGGAGACTGGTCAGAACTAAAGGAAGGATGAGTGCAGCCAAATACAGAGAGGTCCTTAAAAAAAAATCTGCTCCAGAGTGCAGCGACCTCAGAATGGGGCGACAGTTCACCATTCAGCACGACAATGACCCGAAGCATACAGCCAAGACAACACTGGAGCAGCTTCAGGACAAGTCTCTGACTGTCCTTGAGTGATCCAGCCAAAGCCCAGACTTAAACCCCACAGAACATCTGTGGAGAGACCTGAAGATGGCAGTTCACAGACGCTTCCAATCTGATGGAGCTTGAGAGGATCTGCAGGAAGAATGAGATAAACTGCCCAAATCCAGGTGTACAAAGTTTATAAAGGCGTACTGAAGAAGACTCGCAGTTGTAATTGCTGCCAAAGGGGCTTCTACAAAGTACTGACTTAAGGGTCTGAATACTTAAATGAAAGATTTCAGTTTTTGATTTTTACTAAATTTGCAAAAATTTCTAACAACATGTTTTCACTTTGTCATTATAGGTTATTGACTGTAAGCTTGCAGATATGTGTGTGTGTGTGTGTGCGTGTGTGCATGTGTGAGACTCCTGGGCAGGCATACAGTAAGAGGCACGCTTCACATTACTGTTGCTCCAATTCACTTCCTGGGATAATCCTTAACACAACAGAGGGAACGGCAGGTGACCTGGACGAGCCAAGATACAGTATGGAGATCCACTATCAAACACACACACACACACAAACACAAACACATATACACATATACACACACAAAGCCAACCATTCATTAATAATATCATTATGACCCTCTCTTCACCCTACACCCTCTGCTTTCTCTTTCTCATGTCCCTCCCATCCTCTTACTTTTACCGTCCCCTCCTAAACTCTTAGTGAAACATATTGTGGTCCTGCTGCCTGTGATGACAGAGTGTCATTTATCCATGGCTCCAAAGTCATCTCTTCCATTAACAGCACAGTCTAATTAAACCTGTAAATGACAAACACATAGACAAAAACACAGGCCATGCTCTAATGGCCTGCTGTAGCAGGAGACTGATGGGCAGCTGTCTCCTGTCCATCGTCTGTGCATATCAACCTTGAAGGGCTGAGGTAGGAGACCTGTAGGACGTCCACTGGAGCACTGAGATAACACTAGGAGGTTAGCAGAGCATTGATAATGAATGATTTATATACAGTGGGCTGGCAGTAAGATAAGTTAATTGATTCATTAATTGAGGATAATATTGTTTTTTTTTTAACAAGTTGATGTCTTCATTAGAATTTTTGCTATGTCTCACATATAAATTCTTCTTTTTCGAGAAATTCACATTATCAAAACAAAAACAGCAGGGGATACCTCGGAAACAAACAAGAGATGTTTTTCTGTTGTTTGACTCCGGACCAAAACAATTGGGTAACAATAACCATCTCAGGGGATCATATCCTGCATTATTATCCTCTTATTTGCATTCTATGAAAAAGGAATAACAAGGTAGCTGTGGCTTATCTAGAGCTCCTGTATTAACCAGTCTGTGGCATTAGCATTAGCAGCCTAAAACCAGCTCTTTCTCACACAGCCAATATAATAATGCAAGTTGAGCATTGGCCCAAAATATTTGACTAATATCATATATTAAAATTATTATTAAAGTCACTTTTCTGTGTGTGTGTGTGTGTTGGAGGGGNAACTGAAACTCCATCTCTCTCTCCCCCCTCCCCCCTCTCTCTACCTCCCCAATCACCATAATCATCCACTCTATCATTGTACTCTGAAGAAACCTCTGAATGAAAAAAAAAGCCAAAAACCATTTTAATATTTATATGAAAATATTAGAACATTTCAAAGGAATTAGTCCATCGACAAAACAGCATAAAACCTCTTTTATTCCTGCTAATCCTTCAAAGACTGTGATATCACCTGATAGGATGGTGTACAGTGTGAACACTATCAACAAGTCATGCCAGAAATAATGTAAGCAGGTCCCTGCTGTCGAGATTAGAGTGAACATGTCTCTCTCGCAAATTATCTCTTCCCTGAAATCCAACACCTCTCTTCTGTCTGTATTTCTCCTTTTCTGATGCTATTCCTTTTATTCTTCTGACTTCTGCACAATTTATTTAACTGAAAGCTATTTGGTTCCTTCTTTTTCTACTGGTTTATACAATTGCGTAGTAAATTAGTTAAAAATGAAAAGGTGATAAATAATGTAAATAACATGACAAAAGTCAAACTACTTTGCATTATATACATTTTATTTCGATTCTGCTCAGGGCCCCAAAAAGACTTCATACAGCCCTGTTATCCTACCAAAGTAACTCACACTGTTGCTGGAGAGTTTTGAGCTTTGAAAAAAAAAAAAAATGTGAGGACATTTTCACACAGTGCTCTAACCAAAATAGATTTTGTACTGGGCAAAAGAGATTATTTCGAGATGGTCATCTGGTGACTGAGGCTTGTCGCAGTATAACACCACTAGAAGGGAGCCTCATGTCGTACAGCAAAGTGCTTAGACTGTTTGTCCATGGTAATTGGTCCTACAGAGAAGAAAATCCCAGAGACTGAGCTGCGGGACACTCAAAGCCCCTCAAGTCCAGCTCTTTCCTGCTCTGTACATATTGAACAGTGTAGTCAGGGGACTAAGAAGATTATCACAATGGGATGAAGAGACCATAAGAGCCTTTGTAAACTCAGTATTGTGGGAGGGCTGGGGATACATAGTGAAAGTTGCTACTGCCTCTCAAGCCCTTAAACTGCTTGACCTTAAAAGCTTTGTTTATGGGTTCTGAAAGAACAAATCTGAGAAAAAAAAAAAAAACNAAAAAAAAAAAAAAACAAAGAAAAACAATACATCAAAGGT
Source organism: Lucifuga dentata (assembly GCA_014773175.1). Taxonomy (NCBI): domain Eukaryota; kingdom Metazoa; phylum Chordata; class Actinopteri; order Ophidiiformes; family Bythitidae; genus Lucifuga; species Lucifuga dentata. The sequence continues at coordinate 254,925 of VXCM01000989.1, forward strand.
CAAGACACAGAACAGCATCTTTTTATGTGTTAAAAGCAAATGTGGTACGGCAGAAATTGTGAATAGGAGTCATCAGGAACAGCTGAAGCAAAAGTTTTGTTGTTTTGGTTTCACCTCAGATGTGAAAAAAAAGTCTTGGAGCACCATCCCCAGCAGCACAGCACAAGATAATTGTGTCTGTATATACATATATATATATATATATAGATATATATACTGTATATCTATCTATCTATCTATCTATCTATCTATATATATATCTATATCTATCTATATCTAGATATATATAGATAGATATAGATATAGATATATATATATACTGTATATATATATAGATATATATATATATATATGTATGTGCATGTATGTGTGTGTGTGTGTGTGTGTGTGTGT
>VXCM01000989.1:255322-269773 GCA_014773175.1 Lucifuga dentata
GGGGGGGGACACTAAAGCATTGAAATGACATGAAGAGTTATTTAGGCTGTAATGAAGCTGCTTAATGAAATCAGTGCCCTTGAAAGTTCTTCATCAATTTTAGCCCCCTTGCTCGGTCGCTCGCGCTCCACCATTCCAGCCTGTCAGCTAATCCACGTGCACGACACAATATTAATTAAACACAGCGTTTCCTGAAGTACTTAAGTGAAGCGCTATCATTGATAATGAGCAGGTTTAAAGGAGTCACATCCCTCTAAAATTACTTTTTAAACCGGCCTTATTAAGCAGAAAATGAGGCCCAAATCAGCCTACAAGCTTCTCATTAAAAGCCACTGATCCTTGGCCACGTGCATGTTCCAATGGTTTTAATTAGGCTAGAACGGGATAGTTGGCGACAGGAAGTGCCATTAATCTTGTCTTTCATTCATGGAGAGGGTACAGCATGTTGCAGCCCTGTGCTTCAGCCCGGGCCTAGTGGAGCCTCAAATGCAGCAACATGATGAGTGACTGAAAATTAATAAAGCAAATGATAAACGCAGCAGTGCACTTTCAACTGTTCCTCAATTCAAATACTGTATTTGCCTTCTGTTACAACCTGTAGTGTTACTTTGCAGCTACAAGCCAGCCCTATTTCAACGTACCCAACACACACACACAGCACAAAATGCGTCTTCATTTTCTCTGTGTTTATGAGTTGCACTTGCTGTAGAGGATCATCCCGGCCCTGCCTGTCACACCGTCTCCGCATGGAGGATTATGGATGGCCAATTACATCGCTTTTGTCATTAATTAATGAGGATAACGAGCTCCCCCTGCTCCCCACAAAATCACGGTGCTTCTCAGCTGGTGCTGTGCAGGGAGAGGGGTGCTGGGCTGTGTGTGGGTATACGTTTGTGTGTGTGTGTGCACGTGTGTGTCAGAGAGACAAACGAAGAGAGGAAGGAGTCTGTGATATGTACAAAGGGCTGAAGACAGCAATCACTGTTGACCCGAGGGCTTTGCATGTACATTTGTCCACTGAGTTGAGGCATGGTTGTGTGTGTGTGTTTGTGTGCACGTGTGTTTGTTCACCACCAGTCCTCTATCTGGGTGACCATTACAGAGATTAGCCAGTGCTACTATAATGGATGCCCCCGTTTGTCAACTCATATTCTCTGTCAAGAGGACTGGCTAAAGAGTGAGAAGGAGAGTGATGATATACACACAGTGATGGGGCAGTGGAGGGGGTGGGGTGAGCTGTGAAGGCAGGAGAACCATGGAGGCATATTTGAGGAGAAAGAGACAGAGGAGGAGGAGAAAATTAGAAAATAGAGGCTTTTTACACAGTTGAAACGAACTCAAGATGTTACTAAGATCTGTCTCCATGCCTTGCATCACAACTGGAGACAATGCACCACAGCTCCGAATGGGTCATCATATTCAGTAATGGCTCTCAGACTGTTGTCATCCAGGCTTCCCTCATCCCTCCTACATCTCTGCTCCCTCCCACCAGGCCCAACTTGGCCCCTGCCACACAGTCTGGGTCTACCATGCGGGGTGTCAGGTGCCTTGTGGNCCAGGCCCAACTTGGCCCCTGCCACACAGTCTGGGTCTACCATGCGGGGTGTCAGGTGCCTTGTGGCGATAGGCAAAACGCTCTGCATGACTGCCATGTTTCGAGGGTTTGCGGCCATATGAGCAAAAAACACACACATTCAGACATGCAAACACACACATACAAACATACCCCCCCCCCNACACACACACACACACACACACACTTGCCCACCTTAGACATCTGATTAATGAACGAAGGGCCCCTTCCTGCTGCACTTGCAGCAACGTCACCCCAAATCACATGGCTCCTCAAACCAAGTGACTCACCCACTCATCGCTTCCGACAAGGCAGAGCTGGGAGGAAAGAAGGAGTGCAACGTCACAGGGGAATTTGGGGGTGCGTTTGGGGGTGTGGGGTGTCCTTATAGTGCCACCGTTGGGGCAAAAACACCAGACAACAGCACCTCTATGTTCCAGTCTACCATCCCATTCACAGCACACCTACACACTGCCTCTCATATCACACAGACACAAACACACATACTTGTATAGCTCTGTTGTGTATCTCGCCTCCTCGCCCCCTCCATCCTGGTAAACCTGCCCACAACAACCATGTCTGCGACGTCATATGGCATCTGTTAGCATTAGTTAAATTTTAAAAATATATATCAAATTATTATAACCCCCCTCCCCTTATAACTCCACTTTAAGCCTAATCAGGGCTGATGTATGTTCATTTTCCTTCAAGGCCCTTGTTGTATGTGAGTGTGTGTGTGCAGTTGTAGACTTACACTATTATGTGTGTATGTGTGTGAGATGAAGTGCTACAATGTGCATCAGACACATGAGCTTGCACAGAGAGAGAACTTAATTAGAGAAAACAGCGCTGTCAGAAGCATTAGGGAGAGGTACACACTTAAGGGCATATGGTTTTAGAACTACACCATCGGGTTGGAGAAAAGCACACAAACATACCTCAAAGCTCCCAGCCATGCTAATGAAATCACTCCCTTTCTATCCCACCGAGAGCAAACACAAATGTTTACAGACATCATACAGTCCGCCTGTATAGTAAGAGTGGAAGTTCGCTGACTGCAGTGCTGTATCTGCATAAAAACATTGTCGACAACAGATAATAGGTAAGAAAGGCCAATAATTAACCTATGATGCTTGTGTGATGTATTTTATCCTTGTCTTTATTTAAACCTAGAATTAAAATTGTCTCACAACTTATGCTATATGAATCTGTTTTGTAAACCAGAATAAAGCAACAATGTAGTAACAGCACAGATTACTTGTGATTGTAGTTTACAGAGTAAAATATTTGCACAAATTAGATACTCCACCTAGTTCAAAAATGGTTTATAGAGTAGTCGTGATGCAGGTCAAAGAGTGCCTCAATTACCTGTGTCTGAGAATTTTTGGCTTATATTTTACTGAGTACAAATGCCTTTTGCATGTTTTATTTATTTATTTATTTATTTATTTATTTTTTTTTTTTGAGACCATAAGTTTGAAACATTTTGGAATTATTCCAGTCTTTTCAAGGTTTATTCAGACAGGATGATTATGTTTTTTTTTTTGTTTTGTTTTTTTCNTTTTTTTTTTTGTTTTTTTTTGTTTTGTTTTTTTCACATTTTAAACACACATGGCATAATTTCTGCAGGCACTGATTTGAAGTTCACTGTGCTGATTAAAAAAAAAAAGTCTGGCATATAAAGTGTGTATTTAAATTGCATCACTAAAATTAATCCTCCATTATATAAATTAGGCTTTGTTTTTGGTTTAGCCTAAATTTTACTTTATTCTATGTTTTTACACAATGTAATGAATTCTTTGAGTTTCTTGTCAACATCACTGATAAAAACAACAAATATTTTTTTGAAATCTAAGATTGTGCTGGAATTCTGCTGCTGTAATGTACTTAGATTATGTTTTAATTATGAATAAAAATTATAATAGGACAGAACATCAGTTCTCCAGCACTATTATCAAACATCAAAAGCAAATAAATAGTTTAAACACACTGTGTAAGTTTTCCTTATGTCTTCCAACAGCACTAGCATATTAATAAAAGGTTCACACTGTGTTACTGCCTTACAACTTCTGTAATAATCGATATTATTTTAACAGTCCTTGGTCTTATTTTAAGAAAAGGCAAAAACCATCACAAAACTTAGCTTAATCCCCAAGTCACAACATTGTTCTTGTTTTATGAATAAGGACAGAATCTGTGCACACACCCCATCCACTGCCACCACCACAGTACATGTGAACAGAAAAATATACTGTATAAATCTGTCTGAAAGTATAGATCCAGCGTGCATGTCAAATGTCATCTACCATGCCAACTGATGATGATTAAGATAATACAGTGAAACAATAAAATATTTATTTTGACATTTCAGGCCTATAGAGAAAGTGACTAACCATCCCTCCATGCAAAAGGAACATCTCATCTGTTGCAATTAGACTGAATGAAGACTGAGGGAATGCAGGGCAGACATCCTCACATCATTGACAGCATTTGTCACATTTCATCCCTGCTGCCTGGACTGTCTCATGGGTCCCCAGACAAGACGTGTCATCAGAGGGCCAATTTAAGATTCCATTGGTGGCCTGCTGTTGTGACATGCAGATAAACTGTATAAAGACACTTAGTAATTCATTGATTATCATAAATGGACTGACCTGATCTCATATCTGGTCTAATGTATTTTTTAAACCGTAATTTACTTTGTGGAGAAAAACAGTAATGCCACATTAATGTATTTATGTGTTGATAGATTTGACACACCTGTGGGATTAAAACTAATGATTTACTTTTGTTTAGGAATCATAAAACAAAGTCAGCTTTTGTGTATTTGCCAAGATTTAAAAAATGTATGTTCACTGACCGATTAGACAAATTAATGTAACATGAAACCATGATCTAAGTCAATAAAACTGTTTGAATTGGAATGTGGAAATAACTACAAATGCCACAGTCTCTCATCTTTTCATTTACATTTAGAAAATCAAAATTGAAATACAATAATTAACTGATTGTATTCTTATTACTCACTGCAAGCATAAAGGCTCTATTGCCAACATCAGTGTTGCAGCCAAAATGATCATAATCTGGATAAAAGTAAACTACAACCTAGACCAAGAATGACAGTGTCAGGGAAAGTTGACTGTGTTCAGATAAATAGTGCACATATTTCAAATTGATAACATAATAAACAGTATATTACACTGCCAGGCCTAGTTTGGCCTGTGTTTGTCACTAAGAGGCCACTGTATAGTTCTCTCCATTGTACTGCCTAAATGAAACAAAACACCTACAGAGGCAGAAATAGATCTTCTAAGTAAGTGTGCTGTTAAAAAATTCCACAGAAACACAGCCTACTTGTTTCCAGTAATTTTACATCAAATATTTGTGACAATTGAAAAGACAAACTGTCCTTTCTCACAGCCTTTTCCCCTCAATCCGTCCACTTCCAACCTGCAAACGACACTGGTTCTGTAACGTTGACTGAATAATTCGAGAAGGGAGACAAGAGCTGAAATCGTGTTAATAGCTGACCGGAGTACAAGAGCTCTCCAAGCCTGCAATCACCCAAATATCCAGAGACAGGTTCTGGGAGCCCCGGGCGGCTCTTGCGTCCTTCCCCTCAGCGCCACCGACCCCAGTGCGTGTCAAACGGGCCCCACCAGCCCTGCTGAGCTCCTCTAAAGCTTCTCTTCATATCAGAGGCTTCTCATGCAAGAAAAGAAAGCTGGGCGCTGGAAAAGTTGCCAGCTCATTTTAGGAAGGCCACATAGAGGGGGAGAAACGGAAATCACACGATGGTTTGATTTGCTAATATGTCAGGCTTGGCCCATTAAGGATTACAGTTTAGTGTTCAGTCTAATTTTTGAAATATTTTTGTATTTTTTTAACATCTGCACTTTCGTTTTCAGTAGGTCTCAAACTACCTAAAATGTCCATTGCAATTAAAGTATTTATCTTTTAAATAATCTCATTTAAAATAGTTAACTTTAGAAATCGTGTCGAATGCAATTCACATTTACGTTTTCACTTGTGCATGTGTCGCTAACTAAAATGTGAGACTTATGTGTGTGTGAAGCTGGGATTTTTTGAAATGAATCAAACCAGATCCAAGCATAGATATGTGTTTTAATTATAAAGACATATAAACAATATATGAAATTCATGTTGCAACACAACCGAAACGCTTCTTAGGTGTATCTGCTGCTATATTATATAACCATAACAGAACCTGGAGCAAATAATTTTCCACCTTTGTACAATACAATCATGAGATGTGCAATGACTAAAAACAAAACAAAACAAAATAATCAACAACAAAAAAAAACTTGTCAGTACACCGTTGCAGAAAATATACAGCATGACATTTGATTTTTTTTTTTCCCAAAGAGCATCAATAGGGAAATTCTAATTGCTGTCTTATGTTTAGAAGTCGAGATTAATTCGCTTTTTTTTTTTTTTTNTTTTTTTTTTTTTGTTTTTTGTTTTTTTGTTTTTTGTTTGCATTTCAATTTACATGTCGTAGCTAAAGGTTGCATAGATTACAAATAAGAGCTGATGACAAAACTTTTCTAAAATTTACCAAATATCAAAGTAAACAGTTTTGCAACAAGAAGGCCTAAAATGTATTCACCATTTGCTCTGGATAAAACATTATAGTTGCTTAAACATATGTTAAGTTTACGCATTAGACTAAAATAATTTTTCCACAGAATGAATTAAAATAACTAGAGTGGGAGAGAGAGAGAGAGAGAGAGAGAGAGAGAGAGAGAGAGATCAACATGGATGCAGTAGGTAAAAGTTCAGGTAAGAGAAATCAAATCAAGGCTTGTCGTTACAGTGTTTGAAGAGACTCGATGGTGTCCCGGAATAAGTTGAGCACTTTTCGGCACAGGTGGCGAGTGCAGAACCCGAGAAGGGGTAGACGGCAGCCTGTCCAAANTGAGCACTTTTCGGCACAGGTGGCGAGTGCAGAACCCGAGAAGGGGTAGACGGCAGCCTGTCCAAAGGGCGCCAGGCTGGGAGGGATTGGTGAAGTTATGGTCTGTCCCTGGTTCAGATATGCCACCAGCCGCCTCATCTCCTCCAGAGCCTGAGCCTGCATGAGGATATAGTTCTTGGCCAGGAGGAGAGTGGCTATTTTGGAGAGTTTTCTCACCGAGGGGCTGTGGGCGTAGGGGATAACGGAGCGCAGGCCATCCAGCGCGTCGTTTAGGTCATGCATCCTCCTCCTCTCCCGGGCGTTGATGCTGAGCCGCAAGGAACGCTGCTCCTTGGACTTTTTGGCAAGGGGCCCTCCGGGCTTGTCGTCCCCAAACGCTGAGCTCCTCTTGCGGGACTCCAGTGTATCAAAGCCGTCCTCGTCGTCACTCGTGTGCTCTCCGCCGCTCTCGTTGGACTTCGCGCTCTGCCCGGAGAGGAAGTCGGTGGCCGGTGTGAGCGGGTATCGGCCGGGACTTCCAGCACCATGGCCAGCGCCAAAGCCGAAGGCTGACTGGCCGTAGCGCTGCGTCAGGTCCAGCAGAGCGTCGCTGTTGATGGATTTGAGCAAGTTCTCTTCGCTGGCATTCATTTTTCTCTTCCAGAGCAAAATTCTGACCAAGAAAAATCACTTCCGTCGTCTCTCTTTCTCGCGCCTTTTGTTTGCAACGCTGCGAGCTGAAAGTAGTTCTCTCCAAGAGTTCCTGTTCTCTAGGAGTTCTTTGCCCTTCTTCCGTCCTGCTGTCAGTGACTCTTGAAGAAGGAGGCTGTGGATCTGAAGCTGAGCCTCTACACGCATTCACCTCCTCTGTACACAACACGCTCCCCCCTTGCGCGCATAGCCCACGTTCAACACTTCTTTAACTGTGTCTGTGAGACCGGAGCGCTCGTGTCCCCCTCTGCTCGCCTTCCTCTCGCGCGTCTTCTTGCCCTCCCTCGCCTTGGGCAGATTGTGACTCGCGCTCTCTGCTGCTCGCGAGTTAGTAGGAGCACGAGGCCCTCCGGGATTACNATTGTGACTCGCGCTCTCTGCTGCTCGCGAGTTAGTAGGAGCACGAGGCCCTCCGGGATTACGTGCCCGTCCAATCAGGGGGGCGTTTTAATTAACTCGGGCAAAGCGCAGGTCTGCTCCCAATTTCAATCATAATTGCGATAATTGCAACACAAACTGACACGCAATCCGGCTGTGTCTGTTATTGTATTCAGTATTCCTATATTCGAGCCTGTTTAACAAAACATGAGGCACTAAATAAACTTGAAAAGGAGATACTTGATTTTAATAAACATTTCAGTAAGAGCTTCAAAATTCACAAATACCCGAATCTCAAAACGCAATCACATTTCTGCACACTTTAAGAAACATCTAGATGGATGAACAGTAGGCTCTCCTGCTGTCTAAAGTTATCTGTCAATTTAGACTGATTGTCCTGAGACATGAGTGATCAGGTGGTGCAGTGTCTTGCTAAAGGACACTTTCAAGGGACATAATGGCTCTTTGAAGTGTGAGCGTTTAACAGATCTGGCCTGTAATCTTTGCTCTTCACTTAAACGACAGTGACAGACACTGAGCCAGGCTATTGTTTCAGGAGCCTCTGGATGGATCCCAAAAAGAAAGCTTAGTGAAGGAAGTGTTCCTGAGTGCCATTCACCTTGCATGTTAGCAGAGTCAGCACTGGCTTCAAATGCTCAGGGACAGGTTACACTCAATCACCTTTGCAGGTAATGGCCTTAGCATCTTCCACTGGCGAGGCAGTGATTAGTGAAAGACAAATAGCTTCAATGTTGTTGATGAAAGCCATGTGTCATAGGCCCAACCCCTATGAAAACTATAGGCCACTATCCCTAAATTGTAGCGTGTATTATACAAATAGTCTATCGCAGCAAAATTTCAAGTATTTATAGATCCTACAGTAAAGTTATAGTAATGGGAGATAATATATAATTTTTTAAAGTCATAAAGTACGATCAAGTTCCTACTGAGTACAAATGACAGACAATAAATTCATATAGAAATATAAGGATGGCCAAATGTAGTGACTGGTATAAGAAATTTCATAAAACCTAAACAAATGGCATAAAACACAACTAATATGATAGATGTTAAAGGTTTGCCTGATGAACTGAAACCAGTTTAAGAAACAGGTGTCCTTACTCACCAGCAAGGCAAATATGGAAACTGTATGGTGATGATAATACTGCCACGCTGTGTCCATTTTGTCGCATTACACCATGAAGTCAAAGAAACTCTATGTGAAATCAACTTTAACATAGCACAGATGGTTTTTATATGACTTTGGAATGTTCTGCAGCTTCAGTTCTGCATGTTTTCACAAATGCCCTAATAAGATGAAACAGAAATAAAAAATGGTATATTATGGGGAGAATTATTTAGTTGAGTTAGTTTATTAGAAAAATAGTATAGACAAGAGTGCCACCATGTGGACGTTTGGCTTAGAATTGAAGTAAAGAGGTCATGAACAACTTCAGAGGCTGGATAATGCTATATAACAGGCAATTCTTACAATTAAAATTTTAAAGGCAGACATTTTGACATGTATCAAAAGAAAAAGTACAGGTGTAATCACAGTATCAACAATGGCTCTGTTCCACTTAGGTGTGCCAGTAAATCAGCATCCACAACACCAGGGCTTGACATTGGTACACCTTAATGCTATTAATTACACTTGCACCTTTCATTATATATATATATATGTACACACACACACACACACACACACACACACAGCCCTGCAGTAAATGCTGATGGAGCTCAGGATATTTGCTTCTCATTCAAAATGTCACAGACTTTGATTTAAGGTTGATTTTTGATTGCCTGGTTTTGAATTTTGCATTTACTGCAGGGCTACAGTATTATGAGATGTGTCTCATAATACTGTATCCATTATTCTTGTTCTCATAGCTCCATATGCGGTAGTTGTTTATACAGTAGATGTTCCTTTTGGCTGTCGTGCAACTGTAAAGTTGGCTCAGAGGTTTAGATGTAAAAAAAAGGCCTCCGTACTTTATATTTTCCAGCAGTGGAGATGGTGAAGCATAATTACAGTGCACTCAGATATGGCAAAAGCAAAGAAACCAAAAGAGAAAGAGAAGAATTTGTGCTTATGCCCTTTAAGTTTGATTCCTCTACAACAGCCAATTAACTAGCCTGCCTCTATAACAAAGTTTCACTCTGTCCCACAGGAGGACACCCAAAACTCTTGTTTTATAGACTGAAGCTCCTCCTAGGACAGGAGTAAATAAATCAATATTTATAGAGAGATCATTAATCATTTTTTTCATAGTTTAACATCATTATTCATCATTTATGAGTGTGTCTTACTTAGAGGGCACAAGGTACAGTACATACATAATGCCCTCATAAAAAAAAGAAAAAAGGAAAATAAATCAATTAATCTAATCATCAATCAAATATTGTGCTTGCTATTATCACCATTAACAAATGAAAGCACGGAAATCTATAGACTGGTAGCTCTGATCTATGCCAGTGATACTGTTAGCGTGAAAGTGTTTCTCAGACCATTGGTAAAAGTAATTTCATACAATTATAACAACAAGCTGAACTGATCTCCATGGTTTAAAATGTGCATATTATTCTTTTATCTCCATACACAGCAGTGCAGCTTCTGCACCATGTGATTCAGTGACGTTTACCTTATAGAAGAGTAAACAATACTTTGGCCAGCAGATGGCAGAAAATTCCATAAATTGACAAATAAAATAGCACAAGCACCTAATGATGTACTATAAGGTATTTATATCTGTCAATAAAAGTAATACAGTACCTCCTGTTGTATTTTGTATTTTAACTATGTCAGTTCTCTCCAGTGGAAATCTTGATTTTTTTTAAAACCATATTCATATCACTGCCACCAAACAGAAAAACAATGTGAAATGCAAACTCACCACCTGTTTTTAAAAAGAGTCAAATATTGAGCTATTAAACTATTAAACTGGTGTATGAAAGACATCCTTTGCAAATTACAATTTTACTTCTTTGTACACGGAGCACAGCCCCTAGTGTTCAGCTGGCAGCACTACACAGTCCTCACCTTCTCCATGAGGACAATGTTCTAAAAGCCTCTGATTCACAGACACTGGAGGAAACACAGAAGTGTCAACACACCAACTAATAATACCAAACATAATGCTTTTAAAGCCTGTGCTGCAGCTCTATGTCGCCATGGCAACTGCAGTCTCAGTTGCCATACAATGGTGGTATGCCACATTTGCTGTGACTGTGTCTTTCACTCTAGGCCACAGTGCAGTGACAGTAAGGGACCACCATGGGGTGGAAATGTCTTGTCTATTGCACTAAATTTGGTGGCGCTCTCATTATATGTCAGGAACAAATGCCTGTGCAGACATGCAGTCATATGCATCCTTATTGTATGTGTGTAAACTCATATGACCTTGCAGTGGGGCCTGCATAATGTGTCAACCGCCTGAGCCTTTTGTTGTTTGTGTGGGCCTGGATGGAGTAGAATGAAGTCATTCTGTTAAAAAAAAACAACAATTACTGTATGTTGATTTTACAGAATGATATCATGCTGTGAAAAAACAACCTATATGTTTTAGTGTTAATTGAAGTTGAGGTAATTACAATAAAACTAGGTAATGTGCTGTACGGTTAGAATGCAGGGTTTCTCTCTTCTAGGTGTCTCTCCATCCCAATTTTCAGCCTCCTCACCCCTCCTCACACACACACACACACACACACACACACACACACACACACACACACACACACACACACACNCACACACACACATCAAAGTGCTGCTCGGAGTAAAGATGGAACAGGCTCCTTTGATCTTTCCCTGCCGACTCTGATTAATGTGTGGATTTACAGTGCAGAACTACAGGGGCCTGGCAGCCATGACACCCTTCTGCTGCACTGGAATCTTGCTTTCCTCAAAACTAATCACAACTGTTGATTTTATTCATTGCTGCAATCATGATGCTGTAGGAGCACTTGCAAAAGAACAAAGGAATCCCGAGAGTTGCACTTATCCAACCATTGGTTCCAGGAGAGCTTCCCTGCATTGTCCAGTTATTACGATTTCACAAAGCCTTTCTCTAAACTACATGCTTTGCGACATCTTAAACACAATGCCCATGAAGGCATGAGAACTGATGAATGTTTAATACAGGCAGTTTTGGTTTTGCCATGGTGGGTACCATGTTGGTGTTCAGTGAGTGGTCTGCTGATAACAACAGAGCCAGTGTTGGAAAAAGTTAGCATCTAGCATCACACATTTTACTGTGTGCAGCCACATTTCATTACAAACCCAACCAAAATAAGCAAGCAAAGTACCACTCTGTCGTTGCGCTTTTCCTCCTATCCCTTTATGCTCTCTCCATTTCATCTCCCTTTACTGCAGTAAAATGCAGATTGCTCACAGGGTGGAGGTATGGTGGAGATGGGCGTGTTCCCATAAATAATTGTTGAAGATATTTTTACTCTGACCCACTTTGGAGTCCCATTCGCCCACTTAAAGGTGCCGCAGCCCTACTCTGCATTCAAGTCAATATAGCCCGTTTAAATGAGTGCTACAAATGCATGAACAAATTAAAAAGTGAACTATGTGGTCTCAGTCTTTGTCTCTTCTATTCACAGTAATTTGAACTGTTGGGCACTTTCTTTGCTTATCCGGAGGTGTAGGAGATGACCTGCTTTGGTTTTTTTGTATTATTACTAACTTGGCTTAAATTTGCAATGGTTAAGAGAGTACCGATATGCTAGTGTTTTAATTAGGATTAGTATTTTAATTAGGATTATTAAATTTAATAACAATGTAAATAGCATGAAGTGTGGAAATGTAGGTTAAGTCTGTAGTGGAAGGTGTAGTAAGGAATGTGTGGATGGGTGAAGAGTGGTGTGCCTGAGTGCTGAATAAGGTGAAAGTCAACTAAAACTGTGTGATACTCATGGGGGTGGGGGGGCTGGGGGTCTGGAGAAACAGGTTTTATATACATACACCTCAGGTACTGGCAGTTTGATTTGAGACCCACCTGTGGGCCTCAGAATTATCCTGCTTAGAAAAAGGCTGCACAGAATTATTACCCAACTCTGTTAATTTCATGCAGCTTTAACTTACAAACCATTAAGGTTGATTAATTTTTTTAAACTTAATTTTTGAATTAGAATGTGGTTCTTTAAAGGTAGAATCTGTGATCTTCTATCACACACCTGCAAAATTCAAAACATAGGACTGGAGCCTGCTATCATTCTCTTGACTAACTGGTCACACAGTCTGAGAATCACTGGTGCAGACAGTAAAGCTGTCCTTGTGATGCTTTAAAAAGATTCAGACATGAGATTTGAAGATTCTACATAACTTTTTGCAAAGCTCTTTGGTTTGCAGCCTTTGAATTTTATTAAGCTGACCTCAGAGCAGCCAGTTCCTTCTCAACTCTCCTCTCTGCTTCCCACAGCTACGCTCCAACCTCCTTCTTTTCTATAATGATTTAATGCTGTGTTTTCTATTAGGGCTTTATGGATAGAAGACAATAAAAGAACATATAAAGGGACTTGTTATTGACACAAAACCAATGGCCTGATTTGCGCTTTGTGTGAATTTAGAGAGATTCAACTCTTCACAACTTTCTGCCTCACTGCTTCTGTTATCTTGTCTTACTTAATCTTTTTCTAGCTTCTCTGTATTTCTCTTCCTTTCCCTCTCTCCACAATACTTTCTCTTTCCGCCTTCATCTCCCATACACACCCCCATCCACTTCCATATATCTAACAATGTGAAAAGTCACCCAGAGTTTTCCTTCTAGGGTNACACCCCCATCCACTTCCATATATCTAACAATGTGAAAAGTCACCCAGAGTTTTCCTTCTAGGGTTTTTGCAGACAGGAAGTCCATATTTAATTAAGTGACTCTCTTGTTAAAATGCTTTTAAGTGCTCCTGTTCAGGGCTTCGGGCTGGTGGGGAAGGGAGGGGGTGGGGCTGAGGCTTTTATTTATTCATTGGGCGGTTCAATGCCTCTTCCCTGCTCTGTGAAGAAGGGAGCGGATTAGAAAAGTGAATGCCGCCCCCCTTACACACACACACACACACACACACACACACACACACACACACACACACAATTCCCTATCTCCATCCCTCTCTCTCCCTGGCCGTGTTCTCTCCCTCAGGGGAACCCCTGCGTCAGTCTAAATTAACATCCATCAGAGTGCGGTGCTCTGGAGGGGGGACGAGCCTGTGTCCCACTGTCCCACTGTACATGCATGAATACATGCAAACACGAGCAAACTCAAGTACACTCATCCACATGCTTGTAAGCTGTGCGAGTTCATGCACATGCAGAAACACACATGCAGATGGGTTCTCAAACCAGCGCTTTCCATGGTTGTGAGTCACGGCTCAAAGTCTCTCTGTCACATTATTCCTGTTTTGCCTTGAACTCCACTCAAATTTTGTTTACATAGTGAAATTGAACTTGTTTCCAACATAAGTGCAGTGGTCCCTTTATCAGTAGGTATATTTGAGCAAGTTTGAACAAGCATCTGAAGGCAGACAGAGAGAAAGGAGATTGAAGGATGAGAAAGTTTCAGTGAGTGAAGGCTGAGATCATGCCTTGTGCTGATTCCTCTCTTTGTGTGAAGTTTGGGCTGTCTCCCTCGTTATCTCTCTTTGCCGACAGAATAGGAGGAGAGCTGAGAGTTGAGCTGGATGAGAGAGACGTATCATTAACCAAGAGTGTTTCTATAACAAAGCACAGACTCCATCAAATCCCACTCATTCCCACACACTGGTGTCACACTCATCATTCTCCTGAACTGAACTATTGTGTGAAACAAAAAAAAAAAAAAAAAAAAAAAAAAAAAAAAAAAAAAAAAAAAAAAAAAAAAAAAAAAAAAAAAAA
>VXCM01000989.1:269952-342919 GCA_014773175.1 Lucifuga dentata
CACACACACACACACACACACACACACACACACACACACACACACACACACACACACACACACATGAAAATCTTAAAACGCACAGACTTAATGTATTACAGTGTCTCACCCTGTGTGTTATAATATCTCTCCCTCCCATTCATCTTCTTTACTTGAAATTATTCGATCCATTCACACCAAATCACAAATCTATAATTCCTCCTTTTTCTCATTTCAGAGTTCCCCTCCTCTTTCTCTCTCATCTTGGAATTTCACATCAAACCAAAAAATGTTAAAATGCAAATCCATTTTCCCAACTAGCTCAGTTCACACAAACTTATAATTGGATTTTGCCTATTAATATAAAAGCTTTCTTCATTTTCATCATTCGATCTCACATTAGTCTTTCCATGATACACACCAAGCAAATTATTCTGCGATAAGACAGGCAGAGAGGAAAGAGACAGAGACATCGGATGACAGACAGGACAGGCCTCTCATTGGCCCAGAACTGAACCATGAAATAAGCCCCAACCAAGGTAGTACAGTTAGTACAATGAGTTAGGAATTAATTAGCAACATAATGAAAATATGCACATCTGCTTGCTCAGTAAATCCCTTCTGGACACTTTCTTCCACTTGGTTACATCAACTTTAATGTTAATATTGTCTTTTTTTTACCATGTTTCCCCTCGTGTACACTGCTGTGTTTAAAACCTGAGTATTTTTGAGGAGGATGGTGGAGGGTCAGAGGGGTAAAGCTGCACTCTGTGTAAGAATTGTCAGAGTGAAACAAAAGGATTCAGGCTACCAGAAGATAGAATGAAGAAACGGAGAAGCAGAAAATCAGCATGTGATGGTTGGGAAAGAGACAGACGGCTTGAGAGAGAGCACCAGATGCTGCGTGGGAGGGTTATTTAATTGATGATATCACACCTCTCTTTCCCTTTCTCTCCCTTTTTTCTCATTTTTTTTGTAACACACATTCTCAAACACATACACATGAACATGCATACACCCAATATTTGCCCTGTCACCTCCTTATCCTTCCGTGACACACCATCAACGTTTCTCCCTGCTTACCTTGGGCTCCTCAGGGATTTTGGCAAAGTGCAGCTTCCATGAACCCAAAGTGGTTGGTTGTGTAGTTCAGGAGCACAACCCACATCACCATGTTACCTTAATGCAAGTCACAGTTCTGCTTTCTTTACCCTTTTTTTTTCTCAGTTGTTGTTTCTCTCTGTGCAGGTAGAAATTGTTCCACATTTCCTGCCAAACTAGAAAAGCCCCAGAAAACAAGTCTCATTAATTAGCTTCTCATTTGTAAATGCAAATGAGCTTAATTAAAAAATAGACTCTCCTTTTGCGGGCTTCAAAGGGAGATGGTGAGGCCTAATCAGGAGGTTTGTTCAGCTGTGGCACTAATGAGACATATTTGGCCTAACGAGGGAGCGATGCCCTAATTTGTTTATGCTAATGATATGAAACAGTGCTTGTCCTTTTGGTGTATCTGGGAAAGGATCAGTCACACACACGCCTCTGTGCGTTGTACCTTAAGGGTTTCATTCAGCATTGGTGAGGTGGTGCAAAGGCCTCGCTGAATTGTTTCAGTAGGTTAATTGGCTTAATTAGCTTAATAGAGATCAGTGGGGTGACATCTTAATGTCAAGTCATATGTGGGTTTCAGAGATATTTCACAGAAATATTGCGCAATGAAAACGAATGAAGAAAATGAGTATTTTCTTCTTACTGGAGCACAGCTGCAAACTAAACTCACTTCCTCACCTTTTTATCTGAAAAAATGCATGCAGAGCAGGGCGACTTCAAGTCTCAAATCCTCCGCCTGAGAGAGACAGTATAACTTTAATGCTGCAAAATGTTGTATCTGTACAGTAGCTTCAAAAGTGTTTTGTATTTAGTTGTGTATTTTCTTTTACAACATTTCAGAGCTCAATGCTGTACTATTCTATAATTGCTAGCTTGGTGGCTAAGGCTTTTAGAAAAGAAGTAAGAGAATTTACTTTAGAGGATCATGTGATCCTTCACTAAAAATCCCCCAAATTTCACTAAATAGGGTAAAAAAAAAACAAAAAAAACAACAACAACAACAAAAAACTGTCACCTAATTTTTGGGTTACAAACTGCATATGTTCAATTTTTGTGACTTTAATTTTTTTCTTTTAAAATTTGTATTATTTCATTTAAAACTTTCTAGAAGTTAAAATACAAGGTTGTATACCCTGCCAAGTGAAAAACCTTGATCTTCATTTTCAGATTTTCATTACTGATGTAACAGATACACATTAATCCATTAAGCGATCTCCATTTGGTTGATTTTGGTCAGGCTTTTTAATCACTGTGGTTTCTATGGAAATAGAAAACAGATTTAAAAGTTCCACTTTCAGTTTGGATGCAAGCTTGGATTCGTCCATAATAAGTTAACACTCTTACAGAGACCATTCTTTACAAGGAGTAGTTTTACTTTTAAATACTAGAGAACAGTATGTTAATGTTAATGTGACACTTTTGCTTGTGATAAGTGTTTTTTTTTTATTGTAGTATTAGTACTTACTGTAAATTGTACTGCAACTGTGGATGTGCATGTGTTCGTGTGCAAGTGTGTGTGTGTTTGAGAGAGTGACAGTGCTCTCTCTACTATTTTGTTCACCGTTGACTGAGTGTGAGCCCGAGTGAGACAGGAGTGTGGCTGGTCCTCACTGATAACTACGCACAGACAGAGCCCTGTGCTTTGTGCTTCTATTCAAAAACACACACACATGTGTGCGCACGCACATAATTAACCAAAAAACAGAATGGAAATTGAAAAAACCCTCACTCCACTTTTAATTGGACTGACTGTCTTCAAACCATAATGAAAAAAGCAACCTCAGTCATTCTCAGTCATCTTGTTGCTTGTTGAATTATTGATAGAAGAAAACAGCAGTAGAACATGAAATGCAGCAGAAATAGCGTAGGGGCATCGGGCTTAAGTGTGTTTGAATGTTAATGACAAAATGTGATTATTCATGTGTGATGCACGCTGGGTGGATTTTTGTAACAGAGTGAGGAGGAGTATTGAGTTTTTCCATGGTGACTGTTGAGAACGTGCATGTGCCAGACAAGCCAGCTGCTATCTTGTTGTCCAAGTACACAATGCTCCTGCAGAAACCAAACCAGTGTCGATGAGGGAGTTAGTCAGTATGACATTACTGCATGCTCTCCCAACCAGCACATTACCTTCCTGACCCAGTGCTGTACAATTACAATATCAACCCTGTCCAAACTCATTGCCTGTACAGCAATCATCTCTTCATTTTTTTATGAATTCGGAATTGTTTGGTCCCGCTTTTGTTATTATATCAGATTGGCTCATTTCCCAAAAGTCACTCTGGGAGTTTTCAAAGAATGTTACAGCATCTCCGCTCTTGTTTGCCAAGTTATTTGCTCTGTGACAGCAACCTGATTAACTGAAATAAAACCTCCGTAGTTGTCAACCAGTTATATTACACAAGTCATCTCTAATGTCATATATTAGACATAGCTTTTATTAGAGGAGGCACGGACTTTGAGAAAGATGATCACATTTCATGACCTCCAGTGTGCTGATACCTCACCCAGAAAATGAGAAAGGGGAAATCCCCGAAGAGTCGATGCTTTGACAGTGACAAAACATCTTCGGCTTCAACTTTTAGAGGCCAAACAGAGACCTTGAAATATTCTCCTCATCAATTAATCTCCATTCGATGACACACTGCTTTACTTAGCCAACCATTCAGCCTCCTCTGGCTGCTATAATTGTCCCAGTTAATTGCTTTTCAACTCTCTTTGATTACAAGGTCGGCTCTGAATGGCTGGCGTACACGGCTCAAAGTTGGGTGCTGCTGTCTTCTCCCCCTGCCCCCTCCTTTTGNCTCTCTCTCCTCTCCTCTCCTCTCCTCTCCTCTCCCCTCCACCTTTCCTAACCTGACATTCTGGGGTATCAGTGCCATCAGAGATGTGATTTTCATGAACCTATTCATCACAGTGATGTGTGTATATAATTGTATCCGTTAACTTTGATATAGTGATACATAATGAACCTGTCCACTCTGAGCCACTCGCTCTCTCAGGACACCTGAGACAGAGAATAAATGGACCCTGAGGGAGTTATAGTTTTACACATCTGCATTCATACTTAATTAAGAACAAGCACAAGACCATTTAGAGACAAATGTATTACCTGCAAATATAATTGTAATGGGTTATTTCGTTGTTCTACATATCAAAATGATAGTTTATTATACTCGTTTTTCAAAATAAGACATCATTATTTCACCATAAAGTGACACAATTTCCACGAAGGGAAAAGCAAACAGCATACATAGTGGATTATGGAGAAAATAAGATATATTGCTATTGCAGTTGCTACACAACTGTCCCTGACAATTTATGTACTGCTGAGGTTGGTTAAGAAAGCAGAGTCCATGATTGGAAAGAGATGGGGAGTGTGTGTGTGTGTGTGTGTGTGTGTGTGTGTTGCTTCTGTGGCTTTTTCCTCTCCCTCCACAGCTCACATGGAGGCGACAGAGTCCCTCTCATTACTATACAGCACAACCTCCCAAACAAAGGCTCATGCACCAATAGCAGTGCGTGTTCAATACCGATAACTAGTATGGGCTCTCATCTGAATTGGCATGCCACAGGCCTTGACACATATTTTTACACACTCACACNCACACACACACACACACACACACACACACACACACACACACACACACACACACACGCGCACACACACAAAGACATGTTTTCAAAACCAAACACACGAAAATATCAAATACATAAAAAGGCACACTCCTATGTGTATAAAATACTGTATGAAATCATGCATGCATACGCACATGCACACACATACACACACACACTCATTCTGCTCCTTGCTTGTTTTGAATAGATAGCGATTACAGGATTACTTTGCAGCAGCTACTTGAATATGCATTCAAGCTTTGCGTTGTCAGCACCCGCTTTTGTTCTTCATTTGGAGGAGCAATAAAATACCTTCCAACATCAAAGACAAAAGTGCTAAATGCTAACAGTTTCTGAGGGACGCTGCTGGCTTTCTGCATGGGAAAACCATGCAAATTAGTAACACAGTGTTATTTCTACTTGATTTGAATATAGCTTTCTCCTCATGTGGCCTTCTGCATGTTTCACACCTGGCTGGTTAAATGTGTCACTGGGCCTGGAGATGTTCACTGAGGCATTACACACACACACACACACACATACACACACACCAACACACGTACACATGCATTTACCAGGCTAACCTTTGCTCTTTCACGTTCATTTCAGACCAGGTCTTCTCATTGCAAAGTACAAGAAAATGCCCTGAAAAGAAAACAGAAAACAGAAAAGAAATAAAACAAAAAACAGTATCTTTAAAAAGATGTATGTGCTTAGGATTCTAAATAATATCTTTCTTCTTTTTGTGGAGACGGGAGACCATGTGGTAGAAGCAGAAATGTTACCTCCTGTTGTGACTAATATCTGCAATTTCCCTGTGTCTCTGCCACATGCAATCACAACGGCTTGTTTATCTTGCTGTCATATTGCTTTGATGTTAGATCGCTCTCTGCTGTGATTGGACCAATAGTTGCTACATATGGCTAGTTGCAATAACAGCAGGGAGCAAAATAGAGAGCTTTTAAAATGTTTTACGTGCCTTTGCTCGCAATCATACACATCAATAATTGCACATCTGTGGGATGCATGGATGGTTTTGTTCACATTTACTTTTACCGTCTATATTTCAAAGGACACTTCAATGCAGGAGGTAGTGACCGGCTTTGCAAATGAGCTCAGGGTTGGGGTGTATTTACAGAAGCATGTGATTTCTCATGCTGATAGTGGGGGAAGAAAACAAGGAAGAGGAGGAGGAGTGGAGGAAGAAAAGTGAGGATAGGTGGAGGAAAGGAAGCCTAAAATATGCATGTCATCATGTGGATGAGCAATAGCTTTCTGTGGAAGCTTCTCTTGATGCACACATGCAAGACATGCCTCTGACTGAGCTCTGCTGCCAATCAGAAGTGCTGATGGTTTCTATGTGTGTTTATTTGCAGTGTGGCATTCCCCAGCTGAAACACTGAACACACACACACACACGCACACAACTCTCCGTCTTTCAGAATATGAGACTGTATAATTAGCTTTCTGTTAAATGCAAGAGACAAGATATGAAGCAAAAAATTCAACATGAAGAGATATGAAGCAAAAAATTCAGTGCATAGTGAAGATGTAACTATCACCCTAAACTATCAATACCAGTCTGTAAAACCAACCACCTCTCAAAACAAGCACAATGAGTCCAACGCGTTCTTTTCTGTGCCCTCAAACTTTTGGTAGCTATTCTTCTCCAAAAGGGATAAATCCACATTTCTGTATATATTTATCTCAGCCGAAAACAAGATCAAAATGTCCTGAGAAGGAGTGATTTCTCATTTCAGACCATAAAATTCAATGAAACTAAGTCCAGCAATGAAACTAAGTCCAGCTTTCGTGAGTATGTGTGTATCTTTGTATGAATAAATACAAGCAGATTTTTGTGTGGATTTATGACTTTTGTTTTACACAAATAAAGTGGAGCACCTTGCAGTATCAACAAAGCAACGGCTGCTCTATATTGTTTTAGATCAGTGGTCCTCAATGTAGGAGGCACATGATAGGGATACATCAGGAGCCAAACATAATCAGAGGCAAATCTAGTGTCTGTGGGGGCTCCAGGCAAAATGTTTGGGGCCCTTTGGACTTTTTTTTTTTTTTTTNTTTTTTTTTTTTTTTTACTAGATGATATTCATAACTTTACCTTACCCTGAAGTTAGTGATGTGACGGATGGTATTTTGTTGTGGTGGTTGAATGGATAAGTGGTGTGTAGTCTTCATCATCATGTGCAGGTGATGGTGTTCGTGGACATTGAGCTGTTGGCAGTGTTGATGGAACTGCTTGAAAAAAGAAAAAGCAGAGAGAAAAACAGAGAGAGAGAGAGAGAGAGAGAGAGAGAGAATATAAAAGGTGTGCCGTATCACTATATTANAAACAGAGAGAGAGAGAGAGAGAGAGAGAGAGAGAATATAAAAGGTGTGCCGTATCACTATATTAAAGGACCATACCATCCAGTTTGCATGTTTGAAGCTAATATATTAAATTATTATTACATTCAATTTTCATACACGTGACAATAATTTCCCAAAGGATAAAACCGTGTTTCAGCTTTCCCAATATTTGCAAAATTTCTTAATCTTTCCAAATCAAATTTTCAAGAGATATCCACCTTAAAAATCAATGTTTCACCTGCTAATGGTTACGCAGCCTTGTCACGGTTGTTTAAATTTTTCGATAAATGCAGGTCTTCTTTTGGGACTATATTCCCTGGTGGAGACATACATTCACTCTGTGCTTTTTATTGCGCTTAAACGCTCAAATTATGAAACTTCAAAAAAACCTGAATACATGTTGTTCACGATGATGGATTACCTATCCCAAGAATGTTTCAAGTATCAATAAGTTGATTTTAATAGTGTACCAGAATGAATTAAACCAATGGCAGTCTGGAAGGTAGGAAAAACAAAATTAACTCACTGTTAGTGGTATGCTTTGGGAAATGATTGTCAGTAATGTCATGTGTATGAAAATTGAATATATTAGGCTCAAACATGCTATGGATGGTATGGTCCTGACTTAATACTATTAGGATGACCTGATCTGACATCAAATAATAACAAATAACATTCGGGAGGATACATTGGCACATAGATTTAGACAATACCAGCTCAAACACACTGTCCTGTAGCCTGGTAGCAACTAGCAAATTCATATGATTGCTAAAATGAATCCTGACGTTCACACTAGATGGCTCAGCTAGCTACCTCACAAACTAATTCAGTTAACAATGTGAACTAAGTTAGCTAATATTACACAGGAAATGTAACTCCAAACCATTTGACAGGCTAATTCATCAATTCATCAAACAATAAATCTGAATGAACTCGCTAGCTACAAGTGAACTGGACTACATTCTACATTTGTTTGTCATAATTAACACGTACCTCTGTCCTGCTTCCTCTTTTCCTCTTCTTCTTCTTTCCCTTTTCTCTTTTTTAAACTTGAGAAATAAGTCCTCTTCGTTCTGTTTTTGGCACTGTTGTCAGTTCCTCACGATCACCTGTTCATTCAAACTCTGTTGCTGTATTTCAATAAAGTTTTGGAAAAAACAATTCTGGCTCTACCCACTAATATCATGGAGGAGCCTTGTCATGTCTCGTCAAATTTATTTCTTGTAGCACCTCAACTTGCAAGTTTCATACCACATTAGTCAGCAGTCCATTATTCATTGATTCATTGTTTGACACCACATTTTTTTGACACCACGTAAGTGTGTTTTCGTGACTTACTTGTCTCTATCTTCATGAACACACCACCAGAGAGTAGGAGGAGAAGGACCCTGCAGAAAATAATGTCACACCTCAGAGGTCAGCTCTGTTAGAACAGTTTTCTGGGGTCACCAAAGCTCACCAAAGATTAACTTGACACAAAATCTTTACTTTGCCTAGTTGAGTGAATATGTGAAGTTTGAAATAAATATATTCAGTACAAAATCGTGTTATCACAGAAGTGACTGCACCCTTAACCTGCAAATCAAGTCATTTTGCAGACTTAGTCAGTGAGAAATGGTGAACACCTTGAAAAAACTCAACTGCAAAGAAACAATATTTGCCATACGTAGTCTGGAATGGACTGGAATGGAAAAGTGAAAATTCACATGACTATGTTCACCAAAGCTGAACTCCATGCAAAGTCTTTTATTTAACTTAATCATACTTCACTTCCTTAAATGAATCACCCAACAATAAGCTTAATATGATCTATTCTGAAAGCATGTTGATAAATCTTAATAAAAGCAAGTTGTTTAGTGTTTGAGATGTACAGCATGTTGGGTTTCTGATAACTCAACTGATGGTGCTTTTGTGCCACATCGACTGTGAGTTCAAAATCCATAAAAATTTTTGTTTTGTATCCTGAAGTCACCAAACCAAACACATTTTGCCAGTTCGGCCAAGACAATGGGATTTGATTTCCATATTTAGCATACTGACTGTCAAACTACAAGTGTACTCTGACATGGTAGATGAAAGCATATAAGTACCAGTAAATAAAAGTACAGTGTGAGATGAGTAGAAATATATTTGTACATATTTTAACACACTGAATGTATGAAAAATATACTGTGCAGGTACTTAATGATTTGGCAAAGGCACATTTACTGTATTTATTCTGATGTAAATTTACTGTTCGTTCAGTAGATGGAAAAATGCTGCTGAGGTCTGCATATAAAATTAAAACATTCATAAATAAGAAATGTATTTACATTTTTTAAAATATATGATGCATTTTTTTTTTTGTTTTTTTTTTGTATAAATCTGTTAATCTTCATTAAAAATGCTTTGGTACGTTTTTGATGATGATGGCATGTTTTTTGTAACTGTATACTTGTGATCTTTTTTTAACCTGCACTTTTTGACTCCAGAGTCTCAGCACATACAGACACAAGCACCTCACAGAGGAGCAATATCAGTGTCTCCCACCTCCTTGCCATCCTTTATTGCACCTCTTTTTCTTGCACTCTCTCTCTCTCTCTCTCTCTCTCTCTCTCTCTCTCACTCTCTCTCCCTCATGAATAAACATCCCCTGCATTCACTCAGTGCTGGCATGAAATGGCCACACAGCCCCTGGCACACGCAGGAGTAATGCCGCAATCATTATTCCACTGCAGTGGTCCCACACAAGCATATTTCACCAATCATGTGGCTCTCTCCCCTGGCTTTTGTTTGGATGACTTAAACAAATGATGTGGCAGCGAGGAGGGCCTGCGTACCTCTGCTCCCTCTGTTAACGCAGCAACCGTTGACACGGACACTGCAAAATTTGCATAAGACTATGCTTGAGTGCTACTGGCACTTCCAAAAAGGGTCCAGAGATTTTTTCCCTCTCTTTTTGCAAGGGGGTGGTGTTGGTTTGGCGTTTAAATAGGGGTGGTGTGTTATTTTTGGTCCTCCCGCTTTCCTCTCTCCTTTCATCCTGTTCTCCCTTACTCCTCGTCTCCTCTCCGACTGCCAACTCTTCTTTTCTCTGGAATTTAGTATTGGATTGGGAGTAATGACAGGATGCACCCATGACTGTTCAACAATAGAGACGGAAGAAATCTATTTGGCAATGCTGCAGCAAATGTACGATGACAATAGTGGCATCTAAGAATCAACCCAGTTACAAATGACGATGATGGTTAAAGGACCATACCGGCCATTTTGCATGTTTGAGCCTCATATTTTTTCAATTTTCATACACGTTACATTACTGACAACCATTTCCCAAAGGATAAAACCATATTTCAGTTTTCCTGACATTTTGCAAAATCTCTTAATCTTTCAAAATCAAATATTCAAGTGATACACCCACCTTAAAAATCGATGTTTCACCTGCTAATAGTTACGCAGCCTTATGAAGTCACAGTCATTTAAATTTTTCAATAAATGCAGATCTTCTTTTGGGACTATATTCCCAGGTTCATTTTCAGATCACTCCGTGCTTTTTCTTGCGCTTAAAAGCTGAAATGATGTAACTTCGAAAAAAAACCTGAATACACATCTCGTTCACAATGATGGATTACCTATCCCAAGAACCTTTCAAGTATCAACAAGTTGATTTTAATATCGTACCAAAATGAACGAAAACCAATGGTGGTCTGGAAGGTAGGAAAAAAAATTAACTCACTATTCCATTAGTACGCTTTGGGAAATGATTGTCAGTAACGTGTATGAAAATTGAATATATTAGGCTCAAACATGCAAAATGGCCAGTATGGTCCTTTAATGTCACATATATCTATGTATGCATGAGTTGGAGGAAATAATGGCAGTTGTTTTTCAAATTAAATACATCAATAGTATGATCATTATTATACCATTTTGTAAGTATTCTACTACCAAGCACTGGAGCATTTCAGCATAATGGCAGCTCTAAAGATGACGGTAATTGTGATGAGGAGGAGGATGTTTAATATAGTCTCGCATTTAAAGATGGGAAAGATTACTGCTGTGCCGATGATTGAACAAGGATGGCAATACTGATGAAGGTGATGAAGAGGAGACAATAATGATAAATGGTTATTTCTGCTTTGGCTCTTGTTGATGTTAAATCTGAAAATAGAAACAGGAGTGCTGCATTCAGAGAAGTTAATCAAGCAGCTGGAAGGCCCATTGCTCTGTGCTTTTATGTGTCTATCTGTCTTTTCTCTTATCTCTATCTCTTTCATTCCCCTTATCTCACCCTTCTTTAATCACAGCATATCAATGTGACTGATACATCTAACACATCTATTTGTGTGCTGTTCACTTTGTGAGAAAGTTCTATTTGAATTTCATGAATTTCCTCTCATCCGACTTTCAGACTTGCTTCTCGCAGTGCCACAGGAATACCAAACACTGACAACATGCAACAGTATGTTCTCAAATGTTTATGAGTGTGGAATTTTGTATGTGTGTATTTATAATTGTGCAAGTAGGTACTAGTGACTCTGCTGAATCCTTAGGGTGACTGTGACACACAAAGGTTGTCTCCATGGTGATAGATGTGGGGTCATCTCCATGACAATAGATCTAAGGGGGTGTTGGCCGCCAAGGTCATGGACCAAGGACGAGGCAAGAGTGATTGCAGCCACCTAGACAGGAAATCGAAGAGGAACACACCAAGGGGNTGGAAAAAGGTGCAATTTCACAAGCCAAATTACTTCTGGGATGGAGGAGAGAAAAATATCACAGCAATATAACGGCACTAGGTACGAGAGGAGGGGACAAGGGAAGTGGAGAAGGAGCAGGAAGCAGCAGGAGGAGAGAGGCCCCAAACAAAAGGAGCAGCCTAATTATCAGAGTCATCAAACATCTACCGTATGCTAACATAAGTAAATAGAGTGACAGTGTATCTCTCTGACAAAATCCTCCCCTCCTCCCCCCTTCATTGAAAGGAATTTTCCGAGGTATNAGTGTATCTCTCTGACAAAATCCTCCCCTCCTCCCCCCTTCATTGAAAGGAATTTTCCGAGGTATCTGCGAGGCTTTGGCACCGATTTTCCATGTAATTTATCAAGCTTGGTTTATTTCTAAGACTGATGCTGGCTGTGACTAGAAAATATTGATTGGATTGTGCAACATGTTCCACTGCAGCATTACTGATTTCTTTTTCTGTTCTCTCTCTTCACTCCTCCTCTGCTTTCTGGCTATTTTCATAACATTAGTATGTGAAACAACAGCACATCAGTAAATTGTTAACAAGAACAGACCCAGTGAATAAAAGCTGATAACAACTTCAAATTTCTGCCTCATTGCCTCATTCTTTCCTTGCTCAGGGTTTCCCCGTGTATTTTCTGTTCTCAATATGTCCTGCATTTCAATGTGTGGGTGTGTGTGTTCATACAAATGAGTGTCTGCATCGGCAGGCTGAGTGCATTGAATTATTAAGTCCACAGTACCACTGTGCCCATTGCCTCATTGCACCTAATTAAGCCCTGTTTTGTTTCCTATCAATTAACATTGTAATTAAAATTAGTCCTGCTACTGTTTACCTATTATTTGCTGATTCAGGAGAAATGACACACAGCCAATGATGTGCAGGAATTCTCTAAAAATGCTCAAAGATAGCACATGTTAAGTCAATTTACATAAGCACATTTAAAAACAACAATGTTGACCAAAGCACTGTACAATTATAAAACACAAATACAGATAAATAAAACCAGTAGAGAAATAAAAAACAAGACAACCATAAAACATGATGCTAAGACACCATACAGCAGAAGAAAAATTTTGGGCTGGTTTTAAAAGGCCAAGGAGAATAAATAAGTTTGTAGTCATGATTTAAAAGTCAGCAGTGTCAGTGCAGTCTTAATGTGGAGGGTTAACTATTCCAAAGTTTGGGAGCAGCTACCGCAAAGGCACGGTCTCCCTACATGTGACCATGATGTGCCATGATGTGCGATTCCACAGAATATGCATGTGAGTTCAGAAACTCAGAAATCACACATGCGCGCACACACACTCACTCACTCACTCACACGTATTTCTCCAACCAGATCCCATAATTTGCCAGAAAGGTGCTGATGGAACTGGGGAATAGGAGCAGTGAGTGTGTGTGTGTGTGTGTGTGACTGTGAGCCGCTGTTGAGCTGCTAGCAGCAGAACCAAGGGATTCACCTCCCTATCAGCTCACAGTAATCACCTAATCTCCCATCCCTCAGGTGAACAGTGGGAAAGGAGAATATGGACTGTTTCAATGGAAATGTTTCTCCCTGCATCACCTCAGCAACAAACACACACACACACACAAATTTTCCAAATATCTGTTGTTCTGTATGTCCTACATTAACACTGGCAGCAATATGTATGTGTTACATCTCAAAATATGTCTATCTGGGTACAAAAAAAAAAAAAAAANAAAAAAAAAAAAAAAAGAAGCAAATCATACTCTATATCTTTATGCATAAATGAATAGATCAAGTAAATGAGAGCTCTACCCAACCTCAACCAACCCTGTCTCCTTCAATATGGTAATGTATTGAAGGATATAGGGTTGGTGGAGATTCACCAAAAAGCGTACACCCTATCCCCTTGTTTCCATGGCAACTGACCATAGAGCTGTGAGTGTATGAGGCAGCAGGCAGCAGGCAAAATCACTGGAGTGAGAGGCGTACCGGTCTGTCACCTCAGCCTCCCCAGAGAAACAACATACTGTACTACTGTACTCTCTCTCTCTCTCTCTCTCTCTCTCTCTCTTTCTTTCTCTCTATGTCTTGACGTTGATGCTCAATGTCTTTCTCAGTTATAAATATCACTCTAATTTTCAGGTATATACCACTCTAAATGTATCTCTCTATCTTTCTCTTTCACACACACACACACACACACACACACACACACACACACACACACACACACACACATCATCCCCCATGTTCACTCATGTTACTGGATTGCCTTTTAGCTCAGTACAAAGCCAACATGACAGCTACTGCACCAGACATTAATGAGTAAAGCATGAAAGCATGTGTGATATTCTTATTAAAACATGATCCTGGACTCTGACTGCACACACTCTCTTGTCCTGCTCCTCCTCTCTTTCCCACCTTCCTTTTTGGGTTGGAGGTGAATGCTCATGGAGGCCAACCTGTCCTTGGTTGCAGTAAAGGATTACAACAGCACACACCATGTGACCTTAATTCCCCCTTCCTGCTTCTGCTGCTCAGCCAATCAGGATCAGGGATGAACCATGAGTTTGTGTGTATCTGTGTGTGTGTGTGTGTGTGTGTGTGTGTGTGTGTGTGTGTGTGTATCACTGTGTGGCTGCTACTTCTTTGCATAATCATGCAGTGTTTGTCAAGTGTGCGTTCGTGTTTGTCTCATGTGCATTGGCACTAATAGATGGATTAAGTGAGATAAAAGCAAATGCGGTGTAGTTTTATTGTTTGTGTGAGAGCATGTACTTTTTGTGCATATGCGTGTGCCAGTTTGTGAGTTTGCATGTGCCAGGCCATGTTTTTAAAAGGAAGCAGTAGTGTGAATCAGCACTAGCCACCCCAGCATGTGTCACACATTCAGGCGACCTCATTCACCCCCACCATCACCCAAAATCCCTCTGCTCCCTCTCCTCACCCACAAACAGA
Source organism: Lucifuga dentata (assembly GCA_014773175.1). Classification (NCBI taxonomy): domain Eukaryota; kingdom Metazoa; phylum Chordata; class Actinopteri; order Ophidiiformes; family Bythitidae; genus Lucifuga; species Lucifuga dentata. The sequence goes on from VXCM01000989.1 coordinate 284,682, forward strand.
CCTCAACCCCCACACAGCCTCTGTTGTCAGCAGGCTCAGCTGGTGGCTCAGAGAAGAGGGGGAAGGGTGACCGGCGAGATGGAGGGATGGAGAGAGAGATAGATGGATGGATGGAGAGGGGAAGAGAGGGCAGGTGCCTTGTTTCTCATTGGTTATGTTTTTTTTTCTAACCATGAAGCAGCAAAAGAGTTTTAATCGAAGAGAACTGCAAAAATCCGAGATTACAAACAAGCAAAATATAATAATAAATAAGGTTCTTTACACTAGTGAAGTTTTCAAGTTTTAAGTCAAAAATATACTAATAGAGTAAGTGAAAATGACACAGAAATCTTGCCATTGCGAAACATCTGACCTTCAAAATTTAATAAAGAATTTGATTTACCTTCACACAAGTAATAAACTTTAGTCCAGGGTGCTTAAATCTCTTTTAATTCAACTTATTTTAAGAGCTACAGCTGGACAGCAATTATTTGCTTATGTGTGAAGCACTCAACTAAAAATTAGTCACATAACAAGTGTAGACTTTTTTTTTAATCAGACAGAAATCTACCTTAATTTTTCTTCTTTCAAGATAATGACGCTCATTTCTAGAACATTTCTACAAAACGCTGATTTGTACTGCAAGCAGGTTGCAGTAATCACTGCAATGTCAAGTTTTCTTCATTTGTGTTAAGAAAATAAGACTCAGGGTTTTTTTCTAACAGACAGACCGTCTTGCCAATAATACATAAGATTGGTCAGAATCTTCAAAAAAGCAAAAACATTTTATTTTTCTCATAATATATGTTTCAAATTATTATCCTTCCTGTTTAGTGTTAAGACTTGTCTAGTCAGCTGTAGTTACAAATCAAAATGAATGCTTTACGAAGACAAATCAAGACCACTTCCTTGGCAGTACCTTGAAAAGAGTCTAATAATCACAATATCTGTGGGATTTGAAAAGAAAATGTTTCTTAGATTAAAAAAGATAACATCTTAAAAGAAGACACTGAACCATTTTTTGAGTTGGAGAGAAAGAAAGTGAAGTCAGGTGGATTAAAACGATGGAGAAGGACGCAGAGAAGAAAAGTCTGATAATATGATGTTAATGTTGATTAATGTATGTGTGTGTGTGTGTGTGTGTGCCTGTGTATAGTGGGGGAAGGGGTTATGTGTGCGTGTTTTGGGGGGTGGCACAATTAGATATGGAGATCAGACAGAATAAGCATGGCAGTTTAAACAGAAACATTACATCAGGGGGGAGACGTCTGGCTGTTATGTCGGCTTGCAGCCGCCAGATAAAGCTGGTGTGCAAAGCTCTGTGTGTGTGNTGTGTGTGTGTGTGTGTGTGTGTGTGTGTGTGTGTGTGTGTCTGAATCTGTGTGTCTTTGTGTCTGTGATGCAGCAGAAGTAACAGAAGCAGCACCTTGCCTCATAAGACACCCGCTGTTGTTGGTGAACTTTGACCTTAACCAAACCTTGACCCTGGCAGAAGGCAACTGATTTATCCCAACAAAGACAGATGACATGGCAGAGCCTGAAGCCAATCCTAAACTCTGACCTCCAACCCTCCAGTGTCGACCCATACTCTATCTGAAGCCAAACACAACCTGACCCATCAACACACACGCGCATTTAGACAATGAAGCAGGAGAAACGCTGCACTCATCCATCAAAGCAGCAGAAAACCAACAGCATGAAATAACATACATATGCAAGTGAAGGCAATTCTGTTATGATAATTGGTTCAGTTTGCTCATTATGTATGGATAGAAAAAAAGACATTTTAGGTTTTTGTTACATTTTTTCCACTTTAGATTAAAAATGCAGATAATGTGTTGATGCGGCATAAATTACGTCAACCTTTTTTCCCAACTCATCTTACTTTATGAAATTATTTGAGTGTACATAGTGGCAATATGGCTTTTACCAAATATGTAAATAGCAAAAATTTTTAAAAAGTAAAAAAGTGTAATGGTAGAACACTTTCATAAGCTACTTTGTTTTTCTACTGCAGTACTTCTTAAATTTTTTGAACCAAGTATCACCTCTTAGTAAACCAAAACATCTACCAGTAATTACCATCACACTAATTTAAGAACTGCTGGCCCACATAGCACCATGCTAAAATTGTTTTCAGTGTGAGCGTGAAACCTTACATATTCTCACATTGGATGTAAGTGTGTAGTGTGCACATGGGATAAGTCAGGCTATTTTCAACAAAGAAATCTCATTCATAATTAATGGGGTTTTCAGATATGTAATCCATTTTGTCTGGTCTGAATCTGGGACAAATTGTATGATGTTGCATTTACCGGTTGGTTTGGTTTGGTTTTACACAGGACAAAATCCAATCAAACCAAAATATAGTAGCAAAAGTCATGTGAGAATCTTTCCTCTGCTCATTGGTCAGAAATGTTTGGGGGGGAGGGGTGGGGGGAGAAAATCAAAACAAGAAAAAGTGTTCGGGATAACTACATAACATGGAACAAAGACAGAATGGGGATCATTTATTAGTTATAGCCATCATTTGGACCGTGCATCAAACAAATGATGGCAGCAAGACATGGACTTCAAGACAACGTAGAAAACCTGCATGTTGTTTCATACTGAAGAAGAAGTGCTGAACAGAGCTGAACAGCAGAATGGAGCTCATACTGAGCACATACATCATGCTGACCTTTAACATGTTCATCTGAAGACGTGTTCAGTCAATTTGATATTTTACAACCATTTCACAGCATCAGTTTCAATAGTTAACTGTGGTAACATTTGTTTTATGTTTCATTTGCTTTATGGCTTTAAGTAGGGGATATCTGACAAGTGTCTGACCTAAAATAAAGTTTACCGCAGTTGTAGGTAAGCATTAGTAGCGTTCCAGGGTCTGAAACAAAGGCTCAGAATGAACTTGGTGAAAAAAATGCCCTAAAAGATTAATACCTATTTTCTTTTGTGAATAATTTCCATATGAATACCCACTGAATTTCCTCATATTTCAATTGTTTTGATTATCAAGAATAATGTGACGTAGCACCAGGGGGCATTTCAAGTATCACCGGCAGTATGTGTACCACAGTTTGAGAACCACTGATGGAATGCATCATCACATTAAGAATGAATAATGCAAATAATTCACAATAATGCAACCCCCACAAGAAATCACACGTTTGTTAATTTGCTGAATCACATCAATATTTGTTTATATTTCCTGACACATTATTTATATCTGAAACATATCTGAGTGGGTTCTCAGATTTTTAAAGGAAATGTATTTTGTTTCTATATGAAATCCAGTCTGCAATTTAACTATGTCTAAATATACATCTGTCTTTAAATCATGTGAAGTAAATGTCTGGCCCCTGCACTGCTTGTGTCTGTAACAGATGGTGTGTGTGTGTGTGTGTGTGTGTGTGTGTGTCCTACAAAGTCTGACAAAAGCAAAAGCACCTTGTCGCTCTGTGGTGCATCATGCCAACTGCTATCGGCCACCACACAGCACCTTCCTCTCTACCACTTTCTTCCTCCTATTTTGATCATTTTATGAGGTGGATCCTGTCTGTATAAAGTGCTGACAAAAGCCTAATACTCAAACAAGACTTGGTGAAATTTGCATTATACAACATTAATAGGAAGCTGATACAACTTACTTTTTATGGACCACTTAGAATAAATTAAGTTCTTCTTACACTTATAAACTTAAATGAATTTTGGTCCATTTCTTTCTTTCTTCCTGCCTTCACAGATTTAACCCCTGTCAATTTGTGTTCATAGCTACACCAAAACTCTCAGGGAAAAATAATTTTGTGGATTTTGCTGTAAGTGCTCTCATCAGATGACAGGAATACGTCTACACCATGTGTATGTGATAAGACATGACATAGGTGTCATTCATGCTGCAGCTCAAGTGTAATGACAGGGAAAACGAAATCATCTGATCCTTCCTGCACTTGTTCAGTGATATTTAATACTTGTCCTAACAAGGCTTGTAGAAATGACTTCACAAGAGGTTTGACATTTTCAAATAATTCTTCAGACAAAAGAGCTGTGGTGAGAGAACAAGAAAGAAAGAAAGAAAGAAAGAAAGAAAGAAAGAGCACATTTATCTAGTAATCTTAAACAGATTTTGCTTCAAAGTTTTCTTAGCAAACTTTCTGGATTCATTGAAGATGTGATTGAAATGACAAAAAAGGAATGAGAGTGACGAGTGTGCAGGAGGGACACGTTCACGCCTCTGAAAATCTGTCAGAGTAGTTTGGAATTTATGGTGTTTCTTGGAAAAGATGCGCACATAGATTTCATTTCATAAAAGCAGAAAATGCAATACCCAGCTGACGAGCCACGGCGCGGCAGACTTCTCTCTGGCAACACTTTGGTACCATCAAAAGTCGACTACAAACAGCAGAACAGCACTGATTTGACACGTGTCATGGGTGTTTTGTAAATACTTTGGATATTTTCCTTCTACAACATTAGACTATGGATGCCAATGTGCTGCTGCTGTGATAAATACTACATGTTCAGTGTTTAATGAGAATCAATGAATCTCCATTGATTAATAAGTGAATTCAAAAATGATTATTTTCAGTGAAGTAACGAAAGGTGAAATGGAGTGTGAGCATTTTAGCGCACACACCACCAGTCTCCATCTTATCAGATCATTTTGTGTGTTACTGAATCTTAAAAATCGTATTCTCTCCAAACAAATACAGTGAGATATTTCAGCACATTTCCAGTACAAATCAAGTTATTTTGGGAATTGACCAGAGTCAAGTTGTTTTACTGCAGTATTCTTCCTTATTCTAGTTTATTTCAACTTACTGACACATTTAAATGAAACCAGGTGATTTGTATTGGAAACTGGTTCAAACAATGTCACTGCCCTACTTTTACTGGTTTAATAATAATAAAAAAGACATTCAGAACTCAACAATTAGTTGATGAGCTTGAGATTTTCTGTAATGTGCAGGTCTGGCTTCCAGGTTCCCGGCCTCTCTCCTCTGTATGCAGACTCTGTGTGGCATGCTCCTGCTGCTCAGGGAGGCAGCGGTAGGGCGAGGGTGGGGATCAGTGGGGTGGATGACAGGGCAGCATCCATGCTCAGACAGACAAAACCTCTCTTGGGCTGATCCAACGTCTTTGCTTCTGGAGACACACCAATGAGTCTAAATCCACAACTGCAGCCACAGACAGCCTCTGTCAATGCCAGAGTGTGTGTGTGTATGTGTGTGTGTGTGTGTGTGTGTGTGTGTGTATGCTTTCTCTCCTGCATACTCACAATGCTCAGCTTATATGTTACCAGCACAATAGTTGGACCTAAATCCTCACAGAGCTATGTGTTAAAGGACCATACCACAATTATGCATGTTTGAGCCCAATATATCTGCATACATGTTAAGTTACTGACAACCAATTTCCAAAACATAAAAACCATATTTCAGTATTCCTGTTATTTTTAAATTCCCCAGTCTTTCAAAATCAAATGTTCAGGTGATACACCCACCTTAAAATTCAATGTTTTGCCTGCTAAAACTTATGCATGATTGTAGAAGGCACGGCCATTTTAATTTCTCAATAAAAGCCATCTTCTACTGGACTATATTCTGTGGCTGAGACATATATTGTCTTCTGTGCAACTCCATGTTGGATCAGTTAAATAAAGTTACTTTGACAAAAAAAAAAAAAAAAAAAANAAAAAAAAAAAAAAAAAAAAATCTAATAGACATATTGTTGCTGGGCTTACATATCTCAAGCATGTTTCAAGTCTCTACAAGTTGATTTTTTTTTTATAACGTATTGGAATTAACTGAAAAGAATGGCAGTGGAAGGCAGGAAAAACAATTCTAATATTCACCACTCCAGTAATATGTTTTGGATAACAGTTGTCAGTAACATAATGTGTATGTAGATTGCATATATTGGACTCCAACATGCAATCGCCAGTATGATCCTTCAAGGCATCCCAAACAACCAGAGTCTGTTAAGATAATCAACGTCTCCATTGAGTGAATTGTGGAGCTGGATAGGTGAGGTGTCAGGGGTAAGTGGCATGGAGGGGAGGAGATGGAGGTCACTGTGAGGAAAGGAGGGATGGATACAATGCTGCGGGGTCTTGGCATTGCCTCCTTATAACGACATTACAGTGGAAAGAACAAGCGGCAATGAGCGACACCGTCATTAACCTCTGGCTGGGCTATAAATCAACAGCAGTTCATGCAAATTAGACCAATTCCCCTCTATCTGCCTTGGAAGGCCCTCGCTAGGTCTGTTCCATTATAAATCACACAAAGGGGGGAGGGGAAAGGGACACACACACATACACACATACACAGAGGGAGCGTGCAGACACTTTTATTGGCAGTGTTTTACAGTGAGTCATATAAGCTAAAAGAATTTACATTTTCAGACTTGCCCTTGGTGATTCATACATATTTTCATCATGAATGCTTATTGTAGATATTACTTGATGCTGTCTGGGGACTCAAAGAAATTAATGTTTCTTGTGCCTGTGTTAAAGAGTAATATTTTCAAGCATTAGGAGAGGAGAGGAGAGGAGAGGAGAGGAGAGGAGAGGAAACATGTTATGCAATTTCAGGTTAATGTTCTACACATTGCAACCCTGGGGATTTGATGTAAATATGAGATCACGTTACTTTTTCTGAAATAAGAAAGAATGAGTTTAACAGAAACCCAAAATAACACTGGATACAAATAGATAAGGTCTGCTTAGAATATGTACAAATCCAATTTTGTATTAATAAAGTTTTGCACTAGCAAGAATAAAAATGATGTTTTGATGAGATTATTAGCTGTTAATACTCTATCCTGAATATTTATCTGTGGAAATTTTTAGATTAGGAATGCACATACTGGTGTTTCCGTCCTTGCAGGCTGTGCGGTAAGTGGGATGGACAGCTGCCGTCTCTCTGTGGTCGGCTGTGGAACAGAGTACATATTGCGCGTCATTGGGAAAGGTAACAAATATGGCAGTATGTCTCAGCCATCTGTCACTGGAGCTTCACACATCCACACACACACAAAGGAGAGCAAGGCCGCCGAGACAGCAACAAGGCCCCAGCCTGCTATTGTCCTTCAGGCCTGTGGGTAAATCGAGGGCCCCTTATCATCTCAACCCACCACCCGCTGCAGTGTTAGCCAGGCTAACGCAGCATTGTTCACCACACACACACTCAGCCCAAGGGCCAAAGACTACAAGGGATGGAGGGAAAAGAGAGGCTTTGAAATTTGGAATTAAGCATTTAATGCATCTTTAATAACAGTAATTATCCCAGGTTTTAATACTGCAATAATCAATAGAAGAAAACTGAAAAAGTTGCAGTTAATTTTGTACCATTTTGTCTTCAAGATCTCATCACTGATTTCAACACATATCTCTTGAATAACCCCAAATACACTCACACACATGCACGCACACGCACACTTGTAGACACACAAGTGTTCGCAAGAGTGCATGTGGACACACAACTTCATCCAGGGCAGACTCCTGCAGATAAGGTTGTGGGCTTAGCGCAGAGGGTCGATTTTCCATTATGGTATTTTATAATAAAGATAAACTGTCACACCAATCAAAGTATCTCTTAGGGCTCCTTTAAAGCAAAGCCGAGACCTCGGTTTTCATCCTACAACCTCCTCCCCATCCCAAAATAATCACCCTCAATCCTCCCAAACATTGCAAACCCTCCAAGACTCCCATTTTTTCCTTTATCTGTTCCTCAGAATAAAGTAAAAAAGGAAAGATGAGGAAGGTCAACAATCTGTCAGAGGAGGATAAAGACAGATAGACGAAAGGAGAGATCGATAGAAAAATCTCAACACTTTCACAAATTTTATATTTTATAAAAAAGAAAACAGGAAGACAAAGAGCTGTCTGACTCATTTATTTTCTTTGCTTTCTGGGTTTCTCATTTTAGTAGTAATCAATAGAATTTTATGTGAAAATACTTGTCTTTTCAGCAGCAGTGTATAGTCAACATCCATATGACATGCATTTCACCATGTAATGTCCTTCTGTATGTCTGGAAAAACTGGAAAAATGCTTCATTTTTTTGAGTATCACAGAACAATGTGTGAGATTACATCATCTGATCCTTGTGGAAACTGGTCCAGTGGCTTCTTAATCCAATAATACATATAACAATTATACAATAAAACTGGCACCAAACAAAAAGCAAAAGTGGTAAGAACAATGGTTGAGCTAAAACATTTAGCACTGGCTTAAAAAACTGGAGTTGGTCCCCAGATGCCGCAAAGTGGCTGCCCACTGCTCCTCAGGGATGGGTCAAATGCAGAGACTAAATTTCATATGTACTTGTGTGTAAATAACTTTTGGAGATAAAGTCAGAGAGGCCAGACTGAGATGGTTTGGACATGTACAGAGGAGGGATAGTGAACATATCGGTAGAAGGATGCTGAGGTTGGAACTGCCAGGCAGGAGGCCTAGAGGAAGACCAAAGAGGAGATTTATGGATGTAGTGAAAGAGGACATGAAGTTAGTTGGTGTGAGAGAAGAGGAGGCAGAGGATAGGGTTAGATGGAGGCAGATGATTCGCTGTGGTGACCCCTGAAGGGAAAGCCGAAAGGAAAAGAAGAAGACTTGTGTGTAAATAACAATAAATAATACCTTTATCTTTACCTTGCTTCTAACTTTACTTTACCCTTACCTTTACATTTCTGGGAGTACTCTGTGTTATATCAGAGAGAACATCTTCAAGTGGTGCGGGAACATTGTGAAGGTCAAGGTTTGACCCCTCAGATCCCAGCTCCCTGTGCAAGGGAGGGGTCCTCCATGTTCTAAACGACTGATTCCAATCAGACAGATTGGTGTTGGGCCCCGTTTGTCACGAGGGGCCCACTGTTGCTTCAAATCCTGGTGGGCCAACTGGCAGCCTCTCAGGAAACCTATTTCAATTACCATAAGAGGTTTTGCTTGTTTTCCATCACCCTGTTCTTTAATGGACTATATATGTACCAACCCATAGAAACGACTTACAGCAAGGTCCTTTCCTTTAAAGGCATTGTACTTAAAGGGCCATACCGGTGATATTGAATGTTTGAGCCAATATATACAACCCACTTACATGTTAAATTGCTGACAACCAATTTCCAGAATATACTACTGGAGCTATACATTTTAAAATTGTTTTTCCTGCCTTCCAGATTTCCTTCCAGATTGCCATTGTCATTGCCATTGCCATCATTCCAGTAAGCTATAAAAATCAATTTGTAGAGATTTGCAATGTGTTTGAGATAAGTAATCCATCACAGCAAACACTATGCCTATTAAGTTTTTGTCAAAGTAACTTTATTTAACCGATCCAACACAGATCTGCATGGAAGACAGTGTATGTCTACGCCAGGGTATATAGTCCCTGGAGAAGTCAGCTTTTACCGAGAAATTAAAATGACCATGCCTTTTATAATCGTGCATAAGTGTTAGCAGGCAAAACATTTAGCTTTAAGGTGGGTGTATCATCTCAACATTAGATTTTGAAAGATTAGGGAGTTTAAAAAAAATAACAGGAAAACTAAAATCCAGTTTTAGTTTTGGATATTGGTTGTCAGTAACGTAACATGTATGCGGGTTGTACTGTATATATTGGGCTTAAACATGCAAATCACCGGCCTTTTAGAGTATTACTTGTTATGTGTAGATTTAATGTCTGTATCTGTCTCTCTAAATGTGTCTCTTTCTGTGTATGTTGATGTGAATCAGATGCTCATGAGTGTAAAAGATGGCAGCTATTATCCCTGAAGCATCCCTGACCCGGCAGCTGTATTAGTGAAAGTCCATGAAAACAAAGACCTTTAAACACATCATTGCTGAGGCCATCTGTGTTAATATTTCATGACCAGTTAAAGTAGTTAGAATCCACTAGAAGCTGAAGTTCAGACACAAGTCATATCTTCTTTCTCTTCCCAGACAGAATAAGAGGAGTAGGAAGAGAGAGAAAAGCTGGTAGGGCAGAGGAGAGCTGGGAGGAGAGTGAAAGGGTGTGTGAGTAAAACAAAGTCAATTCCAAGAAGAAAATCTGAGGAGTGCATGTGTGTGTTTGTACATATTTGGCTTTGGCAGATGGACGAAGACACAAAGATACAGTAAGCCTGGTCATAACCCAGTGGTATTCTAGCCTGTCTCCCCTGGTTTCATAACATCATGTTCACTTCAGTAAAAGCCTCCAAAGAGGAAACTCTTTTATCCATAAACTCTATAAATAACATGTTACATCCTTTTGGGACCAAGAGTAAAAGCTCAGCTACTATAAAAAAAGGACAAAAAAAAAAAAAAAAAAAAAGGCCAGTGTGCTTTTACTTTTGTTTCAAGACGAATGATTTACTACTGTTGCTCGAAGAGCTCACTCTATAAGAAAAAGGAAATAAAGGAATATGAGACGGCCTTAAAGTGGTAAAATGACTTATGAATGACTTATTAAATAATAATGCAGATATCCCATAATTTTTAAAATTAATTAATTTTTTTATTTATCCAGGTAAGTCTCATTGAGATTTAAAATCTCTTTTCCAAGAGAGACCTGGCCAAGATGGCAGCACAGTTCCACAATTATAGCACAGATACATAAGGCCACATTCATGTCATTTACAATATCAAGTCATTTACAATATCAAGAGTAAATACTGATCAAAGTAAAACCTTAAAATTCAATGTTTTGCCTGCTCATACTTACACACAATTGTAGAAAGCAAGGTCAATTTAATTTATCATAAAAGCAATCTTTTTCCTGGGACTATATTCCCTAGTGGAGACATACATTTTCTTGTAGTCCCATGATGGATTGGTGAAATTAAGTTACTTCGACAAAAAATAGACAGATACAGTAATAGATGTCAAAACAAATATTGACATACAGCAGAAAATGGATAATAGACTTTGTGTTCACTGTGATGGATTATTTATCTCATGCACATTTCAAGTCTCTGCAAGTTGATTTTTATACAAACAAACAAACTGAACCAAATGGCAGTCTGGAAGGTACGAAAAACAATTCTAATATTTACCACTCCAGTAGTATGTTCTGGAAAATAGTTGGGATTCATGTAATGTGTATGCAGGTTGTATTTATTAGCCTAAAATGTGCAAAATTACCAGTACATTCCTTTAAAAGGTTCTTATCTATTATTTTAGATGACTCTTGCATATATAACAATACAGCAACCATTATACAGTTAATAAGAAAGCATAATTGTTGCATAAGCAGTGTTGACATGTATGAAAGTTATCTTGCTGCAATAACAATTTGGCAACTTTTCAGTCTTGGCCTTACATTAATTGTTAAGCCAAACTATACATTACTGCATTCTCCATAGAGAAGATGAAGATGAACATTCAAGTAAACTCAAGGTGTATGCTATCACAACAATTACATAAAGAGCCTGTACAAAATGGACACACCACTTGTCTCTTTCTGCAGCAGGATTGCTTGTGCAGAAGTAAAACACTGGAGGAAGACTGGAGAACATTTTAAAGGTATTTAATCTATCAGCAGGAGAACCAAAGTGCACGAAAGAACCCAACAACAACTTTGGACTCATAAGATCCAATTATGAGGGGTGAAGGAGAGCTTCCCACTACTCTCTGCAGGTTAAGAGTTCATCTGCTGGGGATGAACAGAGGGATTACCTGCCCCAGGGACTGATTCCCAGGCCACAGGAAGTCTTTTAGCAACTGGTTAATCTTCTATGCTTAAAATAAGTAGAGAACACTGTACAAGAATAGAGTATCTGCTTAACCTGTTTCTGTGTTTATGTGTGTGTGTGTGTGTGTGTGTGTGTGTGTGTTTCTGATTAGTATGCTTAGGCCATGATGCTACACTGTCAGCAGGGCCTCTGAGAGTAGCAGCACCATGAATTCTTTAGCATGAGCCTGCATGTGTTCTTGCTCTCATCAAGCCTGAGAAGACAAGCCCAGTCAACGGGAGACAAGGTGACACACACCCAGTCACACCCACACCCACACCCACAGAGAGGGAGAGAGAGAGAGAGAGAGAGAGAGAGAGAGAGACCATCATTTGGCGCACATCTATGCCTGCTTGGCTATTCTGAGTTATCAGTTATCTGAAGGTCCCTCTGGGCTACATGCAAACACATTACCTTTAACCATCTCATTCAGCTCAACACATTTCCTCAACACAGAAGACAAGCCAATCATACAATGTCCATGTGCACACACACATGAAAAATATCTGAGGGAATTTTCAGTCTCTTCTTCTCCCTCTCTGTCATTCTGCCTGTGGAGAACACTGGCAGGAATCAGGGAGAAGAGCAGGGTTGCTAGGCGACAGGTTGTGGTTGCCATGGTGAATTTAAGTGGAACAGCTGGTCCAATCAGCATAAAGTGCAGGAAGGCGGGGGCATAGCCAGGGAATCTCATGCCAACACAGACAGACAGGAAGGAGAGGCTGCTGAGGCATGCGGGAGAGGAGAGGAGAGGAGAGGAGAGGAGAGGAGGATAAAGTAGGCTAATGAGNGAGAGGAGAGGAGAGGAGAGGAGAGGAGAGGAGGATAAAGTAGGCTAATGAGTGAAGTTGACCGTATGATAACAGGATACTAAAAAAGGAGGGATGAGGAAAATGAGGTGGGAGGTCAAAATTTTAAGAATAGCCTCAAAGAGAAAAGCCCTGGCTAGTCAAACAATTAGATTAGAAACAAAACTATGAGACAAGATGAAGGTAGCAAATATAAAAGGAAGACAAAAGTAGGCTAGGATTAGATCACAGATGTACTGTCACTGATAGATTCATGAAGTCAGGAATCTGTTTTCTTAAGCGTCTTTGATAAAACTGGTTCAAGGCCTCCTTCACTAATTATTGCACAAAACCTCCAAGAACATTTTCCCCATCAGAGCAACACGAGAACAAACCGACCAAATCAAATTTACAAATCTGTGTAGATTTTTCACAGTAACACACCAACTGACTTGGCAGCTAGTGTAATCAAAACCTGACAGAAAATATTTAAAGGCAAAACACAGACTGGAATATAAGAAAACAGCAGAGGGACCTTCACAGTTAGATGCAGCTGATGACAATGTGATAACACGGTGATAATGATAATGTAGTGGGAAAATGTGCGAGTCTGGGGATGAGGGATTTCATGGGCCCATCATCGGTTGTGTGCAATGGAGCAGTTTTATGTAATTTTTTAAAGTGGTTTCTGGAGGAAAGCTGGCGTCATCAACAGCTCTGATAGATGGGTGGAATATATTGGCTGACACTAGAGAAAGGTAGTGGGAGACAGCAAAGGTCAAGGAGGACACACAATGAAGAAATACAGGTGAAATTACAGGTTGATGTTCAAACAGGATCTACAGAGATGAACTCATGTTGAAAACCTTCAGTTCTCCTTTCACTTATTTAACGCCTGTTTCAAATATATTTTGGATCCCACATATATATCACCTCTGCTAAGGAGGTTATGTTTTCACCCATGTCTGTCAGTTGTTTGTTGGTTTGTTTGTTTGTTAGCAGGATAACTCCAAAAGTTCTGAACCACTTTTGACAAAACCTGATGAAAAATTGGAAGAAGCTATTAAACTTTGGTGGTGATCTGGATCCAGGGCAAGTTCCAGGAATTTAAAAGGATTATTTCTTAATATTGCACAATAGGATGTTTTTAAATATTTTTGTCAATTTCTTTCATCATCAATAGTCAATGGGTGCAATTTTTGTCTAGGTCTGGATGAGGATCTGGTGGACTAAATTATGCTTTTTGTTGCTTTTGCTTTTTGCTGTAACAAATAGAGCTAGAATGTGTAGCTGATTTAATGTTAATTTAATGCAGGCAAGCAGTTCTGAATTATCTTTTACAAATCTAGAAAAATATTATTTTTATTATAGTAATTTTTTTTTTTGTTTGTTTAAGCCATTATATTATTAGAATAAATGAGTGACCTTCTTCTTTTTGTCTGTATTTATTGTGTGTAATTTTGTCTTCACTAATTAATGTGTGCAGTGCATGCAGCTGCATCTTTTTTTTTTTTTAAATTGAAAATGACTTACAAATAAAGTTAGTTTTCCTTTTTTTATGAAGACAAATAGACAGAACCTCCCAGGAGTCTGTTGTTTCTGATTCTGCCATGGTCGTTTCCAGGTACAGCACTGGATGGCACTTCCTGTTCTCTGGCACATTATCAGTTATTGGTTCCACACTCTATCAGGTTTCTGAGCTTGAACCCTGCGCAGAGACACACATAAATCCACACAAACAAGATGTGAAATTCAGTAATTCATTCCCATATCATCAAATCTGAATTTAATTGGACTCAGTGTTGATGCACACACACACACNCACACACACACACACACACACACCCACACACACACACATTCTTGATTCTCATCTTTTACGTACTGGAAACAATTTCATACATTGTATAAAGCCATATACAAGTCTTACACTCATTCAAAGCGTGTCTTCTGTGAGGAGGACACTTTTGCAGCATTTTACATGAGCAAGCACAGAGGGGCGCGAGATGAACACAGGCTGCCATTGCTATAATCATGGCAGTCACTTTACCTTCACATCCCTCTCAACAGCAAAATTATCTTGCCTCTATGTGTAATATTTGCATGTATTTTCCTTGGGAATAAGGAGGTAAACATGACAAAGCTCTAAATGCAACGAATTTGGATGGAGCACCTATATGTGGAAATGTGTGAGGGAAATACTCGTACATTTGGGCGCTGTTGATGAATAGGAAAGGCTTTAGAGCTTGTTCAGCCCATAAGATGTCCATTCACACAGAGCTCTCACTCAGTCACACCTTCCTCCTGTCACTCACACAAAGCATGCTGGGAGGCACGGTTTCCAGGGCGACCAAGAGGCACCTTTCCTTGATGACGGTTCAGAATGCGGGGATGGAGAACATTAGCTTGCACCTCAGGTGTGGCAATCGGTGCCTATAGCTCAACCACAAGCAGAACAAAGCAACTGTGACCACTTTGCTAGAGAAGGAAAGAAAACAGAAATTATGAAAGACTGGCTGATAAATGACAGCCGAGCACAGATACACATGAAACAACGCATAGAGATGAAGCTGGAACAAAAAGTGAAATCACCAAACAGCAATTGTTCTTCTATGAATTTAGGAGATTGGTTTCCGCTACTAGTTAGGATCCTCTCGAGCTCAGTGTGACAGAGAACCAATTGGGACCTGAAACAGCTCTCTGGGTATCTCTTCACAGTGATAAATGAACTAAGCTGCTTCACATTTATAGTGTGAATTAAAATTTCACACACACACACTCTCTCAAAAGACCCTCACACTCTGTCCTAAATATGCAATAACACACTCTTGAATCCCCCTCAAGGCTCCGAAATACATTTTCAAAGAAATCCTCAGTCTGCTTAACACATTTTACATCCCGCACACATACACATACACACACACACACACACACACACACACACACACACAGGCACACACATATCCTGTATCTGTACACATGCATGCACGTAAGGGTAGAGGTACAAAAGAAAACGTTTAGAACCAACACAAACAGATCAGTGCAAAAATGGGTAGACTTTGTGATATTGTGTTAGTTTCTGTGAAGGCCAAATCCATTAAATTCATGAAGAGAAGACACAAACAGGGATGGGTGTGTCGTGTGCGACTGAATATAGTGGCTACAGAGACAAAACAACACACTTCCACACACATCTCAAAAGAAACATACAGGGAAGGGAGATGGAGGAGCAAGTGGGAGAAGAAAGTGGGAGTGTGTGTGTGTGTGTATGCGTCACAGAAAGTGAGTGAGAAGGAAGAGTGAGTGCATAGAGAATTGAGTGCAGTTAGCAGTGTTTCCCCCTCGGCTGAGGCATTAACAAGCCTATAATGGACCCTCTTAAAGAGCCGACTAGGATCTCCTCCAAAACTAACTGATTTAGAGTGGCCAGGGCCCCCATGGGCAGTGGCCAAGTCCCCCTCTGTCCCTCCCCAGCCCAGCCACAGGCAGCCCTGGTGGCAGGCGGCACAGACACACATTGTGTTTGTCTACTGAACCACAAGCAATAGTAGTTTATAACACAATAAAACACCATGAGGAGGCATTAATTGGATATAATAGCCAAGGAATGATTTAGATGATTTAACACCTTTTTTTCCAAGATGAGTACATAAAAGAGGGAGAAAAAGGAAGAGAAGAATAAAAGGGAATTAGAAATGGACTTACACATCACTTCTGACCTTCACTTCAAAGTTGTCCTCTTTTACATTCATCTGACACTGTCTGACACAGACACACGTGGACACACACACACACACACACACACACACACACACACACACACACACACACACACACACACACAGACATACAAATATGCATTAACCTTCACATATAGCAGTGAAAATGTAATACAGATGCAAAAACTTAGTTGTGCACAAATACACACATAATCCACAAAGCATGCAACTGTACATTTTATTATATTTTAGTCTATATAGTGCATATAATGTCAAATATACAGTATAGAGTTTTAAAAGACTAAGTTGACTACCAGTCAACAAGCTTGGGAAATTTATTTTCAGCAGTATTGACACCTGCATATACGCATATTGCATAATTTCTTCAGGGTTTGTGTGTTCCAGTATTCTCACAAATGAGTTTGATTGAAAAAAAAATATTTATTTCTATTTCCAAAATGGCACTTAAACAGCAGCATGAAAAAAATCATACACAGAATGGTTTTACACAAATAGTTCAATGAGAACAAGTTAATCCATTACAAGTAAAAGTCAATAGCTGTGCATTAGCCAGTAAATGAGAAGAAAGATAAACAGTGCAAATAAAGAAAATTATGATAATTTCATTTAGACTGAAATAATAAGACATATTTAGAATAAGTTTAGATACTGATCAAATGAAGTATTGCTGCATTTGCATGCAATAATGGAGATTTGAAAATATTTCCATTCGGACAGTGCAGCATTAAAATGAAAATACTGTAATATTCCTGTTTACTGTAAAAAATAAAAAAAAAAGTAACCCTTGAATCGGTGACAGTAATTGGTTCTTCTCTCTCTTCTCTCTCTCTTCAACAGAATTGATGCTGATAGGATATAGCAGGCTAGCTGGTAGGGAAAATATCACCAGCGTCACCCCTTTATCATTTTTGATGGCAACGTTTTATTGACAATATGAGGATTGTGAAAATAACAGATTCTAGAGTCTCACAGCAAATTATCCCCAAGACCCCTCTCGCTAACCCTTCAAGATATTCATTCACCTTATCTCTCTTCCATTCTCCTCCGTACTACACCGTCTTTTCACTCTATATAGCACTGAAAGGGAGCAGGGCCTTGCATGTATGTACATAATTGGCACTTTACTGTCATATCAAATTCATATCAGCGCAGGTTCTTGGGCAAGGAAGAACAATGAGGACCAGACAAAAGCGTGGCTCCGTGCTCTGAGAGTCACCCTGATAACTGCAGCATAGGCCAGTCAATAAAACCAGTCATCTCTAATCTTCTTATGGGGGACTAAACACTTCCCACAGATACTCCACAATGACCCACTAGATGCAATGTTCACAACATGGCACTAATATAAGGTACACCAAGAGGGAGGGAAACAATGGCTGGACCGTACCTTCTGTGCACAACCTCATCAAACTCATCTACAGCTGCATTATAGTCACATCTAAACATACACTATTCTTTACTAGACTACATTCTTGCAACATTTAGAAAATTATGTTCCTGCAAATAGATGGTTTTACACTTACGTAAAAACAATAATGTTAAAAAATTAATCTTGTTAAATTTCACAAGTATTTAAAAAAAAAAAAATTAGTCACCATATAGTAGCCTTATATAGTAGCCTAAAATCAGTTATTATCCTAAAGGAACTCATGTTTGTTCAATATATAGTAGTGTGAAGGAATAAAAGGAACCTCATATTCTTTGCCCAGTGTTTTTGTAATGAGGAATAATGTAAAGAAACACCTTCCTCGGCTGAGCTTCTTTCACTCTCTCGCTCTCTCGCTCTCTCGAAGGAGCTCCTTCAACACACAAGACAAATGAATTAAGGTCAGTATCTTCATCTTTTACTCTTTAGCTTTGTTTTGTCCTCTCTTAAATATTACAGCAATTGTAGCTTTCCTGATATTTTTCTGTATATGTTAATTATACACAGTCATGGATTTACTAAATGATGAACGTTGTAGATTGGAAAAACCTATATGCGATTGTTCTATACCATTCCCTAAACCCTCTTTCTTTCTACTCCATCAGCCTGTCAGTGGAGAATACAGCTGTATGCAAAACCTCTCTGATGCTCCAACGCCCAAAACCTCTCAACTGGGGCCTATCCAATCTACAAAAAAAGTGTGGGGGATGGAAAAGGTGACCGGGTGATGCTATATGTTATTACAGCTTTATCATTCACAACCATTTTCTTTAAAGCCACACATAATTATAATCCTACACCATGTAAAGCACAAATTACATCCCAGACAGAAAAAAAAGACTCAGACCTATTTCAGTTTTAAATGAAATGAACAGGAAAAATGTATGCGTGAACAATAATAATGGTACACTTTCATTTAATATTTATAGATGATATTGTTTGAACATGTATGCCCTAATCACCATTTCTCACTTTCTCCCTGTATTCCCATCTCTCATCTTTCTCAGTCATCTTCTCTCACTAATGATGTTTGGCTGAGGTGAGGGTTAATTGCAGGGTTAACCGATATCCTAGAAGAACAGTGTACTGTGAATATGAGAGTACAGCGAGCTTTAGTCACAGTGTGTAGATGGGAAACGCTGTGGATAGTTACTGAATCATTGCATGTATTCATACTGTACTGATGGGTTCAGTGTGTGTGTGTGTGTGTGTGTTGGCAGAGACAGAAAGAAAAAAAGGACTTTCTCTGTCCTTTTGTGTGGTTTGTGTTACTCCACATGCACTTATAAAACAGTATCGTCTGGGTATGAGCATCAGTAGGAGCAATGTTTTAAAGGGAGGTTAAATGTGTGCCTTTGTTTTCATCTGAGTGGCTGACATGCAGGATTTGTGTAAAAACTCACCTCAGCAGTGCCGTCACCTCTGCTCTCTTTCTCTGGGGATAAAAAAAAAAAAAAAAAAAAAAAAAATCTGTCTTACAGTATTACACTCATGCCAGTTTGACTTGTTTTACAGCAGCCAGTAATGAGTATCTATGGAGGTAGTTAGTTATTCAGTGTGCTCAGGCTGGAGCACGTGACTGAGGTTCAGTTTTAGTAATGTATTCAACATACATGCTAATGATAACACGTATGAATCCATGGCATAGTATTTAATCAGATGTTATAAGAAGATCATTCCTTTTTAAATTTTCATACAATTTCATTTTGGGAGATATCAATTTAAGGCTTCAATTTCTTGGCAGTAAATATACACATTTAGGGTCACGTATGTGCACATATTCCTGTCTACATCCATATATGCACACACACACACACACACACACACACACACACATACATACATGTATATATATACAGTATATATATCTATATATCTATATCTATCTATCTATCTATCTATCTATCTATCTATCTATCTATCTATCTATCTATACACATTTAGGGTCACGTATGTGCACACATATTCCTGTCTACATCCATATATGCACACACACACACACACACACACACACACACACATACATACATGTATATATATACAGTATANTCTATCTATCTATCTATCTATATACTGTATATATATAGACACACACACACACACGCACACACAATTTGAGCGAAATCTGTCAGATGTACAATAAACTTACAGAAACAGACAGGATAATGACCCTTTTCTATTGGCCGTGTCACAAACAGATCAATGCAAACAGCTCATGACATTTATCAGATAGAGTCAAGGACCTCCATATTATTGCTGAAGCTCACCTTGCTGGTCAAGTGGATCAACATTATTGATATGGAAAGGACAACTGCTTGCTACTCATTTATCTACAAAACAGCTAAATGAGGAAAAGCCAAAGACAACATGTATCAAATAATACTTTGAGGAATTGTGCTTTTGTATTTATAATATGCCACTGTGTGTGTGTGTGTGTGTGTGTGTGTGTGTGTCCAAACCATTGTTCTGACACACAGGTGACAGTTCATCTCTCAACAAATGTGCAGCACAATTTTTATCATTGTGAAATGATGAACGCTGACATCTGTGATGTTGTTTGACTGAAACTCACATGAGGAGGAGTAGCAATTAAAATAAAATAAAATAAAATAAAATAAAATAAAATAAAATAAAATAAAATAAAATGNGAGTAGCAATTAAAATAAAATAAAATAAAATAAAATAAAATAAAATAAAATAAAATAAAATAAAATAAAATGAAAACACCATGATAGTCCTGGAATTTAAAGCTGTATAGAAAAATGTTAGCAGATGAAAAACACTTTAAAATGATTAATAATTTGTTAGGTGTGCATAATACGTACAGCCTTAAGAATGAAGTACAGTAGACACTAAATCTACATTTTTTATGGCATATTATCACAGGAATAAAGGAAGTACAATGTTTAGTAATTTAGGCTACAATTAATGTTATAGCAGAACAAGTAGTATTTGGTAACAGAATCCCTAAATTCTGTTATAATGATATTTTTTCTACTTGAATATGAGCTTACCTGTGACCATGTAGACCACAATATCTCAATATCTTTACTGAGGCTCTACAAAAACAAAACAGTGTTTCATCCTGAGGACAGAGAGAAATTATGAGACTTTACATCCAAATTACTGTAAACCTGCCTCCAACTTTGTGCTGCTTTAGGTTACTCAGAGCTGTCTCTCTCTCTCTCTCTCTCTCTCTCTCTCTCTCTATGTATACAAGAGTTGGTAACAGCCATGTTGCACGGTTTAATGTAGGATAGTGTTTGTTATATCTTGCCATATATTATGCCTCCTTGCAGGGGCCCCTTGCATTCAAATCAGCGGCAGGCTGCCTGATCGTAGAGGACAGCTCACTAGGCCCCTTGAATTGTTCACCAGGAACAATGGATCCCTTTGTCAATGTGTTTCTCTTTCTCTCCCTGGACAATACTAGAGGGTCCTTCTGGCTCTCTGCACTTAAGAAATGTTTGCAAAATTACACCTCTTTATATGCCTCTCAAAACAAGTAGCTGTGCCAGTAGAAAAGTGTGTGAAGTTTGGGGAAAAAATGCACCAAAGATTGTGTGTTTTCTCACTGATGAACTTCAGCCAGCAATATTTTAAAATTTTGAGCAGTCAAGAAAAAGTTTTTGAGATGCGTTTTTCTTATGAGTTGTTTAAACATGCAAAATAAAGAGAAATAACAAAGACGTTTTACAATTAAAAAAAAGTACAAAAAAATCAACATCATCTATGTCAAATTGTTAAGATACATGCATTGCTCCAAAAGATGTCAATTAACGCTAACCCCCCNCAAACGCTTCTGATCTGCTGATGAAGGAATATGGCATTTAACGACAGAATGTCTGTGCTGTGTTTCAGATTATTAACTATAAATTCTAAATAACGAGTTTATAGTGCATTGCTGCCCACTGGGCCACAGCGCTGACCTCCTTCACCACCTCCTCCTCACATGAACAGGCCCAAAAGATGCCCAGCTGTGCCTATCCGGGCCTTCAACAGCATTTCGGAAATCGGTATGATTTCCCTGGGAATGTTCGCACTCCACACCGGGACAATTTCTGCTACAATGTCAATTATTATTATTATTATTATTATTATTATTATTATTATTATTATTATTATTATTAGTAGTAGTAGTAGTAGTAGTAGTAGTATTAGTATTAGTATTATTATTATATTGTACATTTTAATAATAATGAAAAACAACTACATTCAGATATCATTAAATCTAAGGTGGCAAAGCAAGGACATTTTCAACTGGATACATAGAAGTTTTGCCCTCTTTCAATGCTCACAGGTAGATAGAGCATCATCCACACTAAGAGTGAATCCACAGTTATGCTTTTTTTTTTTTTTTTTTTTTTGTATGTGTGTGTATTCTTGTAGTTAGAGTTATACGTGATACTGCTATTTATTATGAGGCCTATTTGAAGTCATCCAAACATGGTGAAATTGAATTTCAAAGTCAAATGTCCTGCCATGTTTACAAACGTACAGCTTCAAATTGAATTATAATAGATCTACAGTCAAATTTTGCGTAGAAACAATAAACTAAACTTTCCTCTCCCGTTATGCGTAATTATGCAGAGCCTGAGACCAATATGAGCCTGGGTCCTCGGTGATAATGGTAAACTGTCTATGTGCCCTGCTTAAGCATATGTTATTTAGCTGTTTTCTCCAAATTTATAATTCATAGGATTGTGGTAAATCGTTTGATTATTCATCAGAAAGATCAATGAGATCGTGTTTTTTTGTATGTTAAATTACACGACTTATATCTCTGATTGTAGTTAACCAAAGAACAAGCTGCTCCTCCTCCAGAAAGTGTCCGGAGCTCAGAAATTGGAGATGGAGAAATTAATAACAACATCCATATTTGAGTTGAAATTATTTTAGCACAATACAACATTAAGCTGGACCACGGCACGTCCCTTAATGCAATTCAAATGCACAAGAATATTTTCCCAGAGTACCTCAAAAGTGCAGGGGCCGCAGCTCGCACAACTGGGGCCGAGTCTCCTCTCTCTTTTGTTGCGGCTATTGTGGGGGGCTGCGTGTTGGGATCGGGGGTGTAATGAGGGGNCCCCCCGATGGGGGTGCATTTGCTATCCAAAGACCGTTAGACAGTGGCTGAATGAATGGGGCCTGAATGTCATTGTAATGCACAGGGACAACTCCCCCTTCATTCAGCTTAAGATGTGGAGGCCGCTCAGCTCGCAGAGGGAGAGATGAGAGGAGAAAAGCAACTGCAATTCACTTCACCATCTCCCTCTCTCTCTTTGCTGCATGTGCATGAGGAAGAACACGGAGGTTTCTTTTGCAACAACTAAGGCGGTATGTTCCTGCACTTGCATGTTTTCCTGCACACATGAAGGCCCGCGATGGCGCAGAATGGAGAGAAGATGTGATGGAGCCTCAGTATGGTGCATATCTGGAGGACACCCGCAACCAGAGTAAGAAAATGAACAAAGGATTTCTGAGTTGAAGCCGGCATGGATTTCTCACTAGGCTACATGGACAAAGGACACTTCTCCTGTAGCAGGTGGCCTGTATGCTGTAATGCTATGTTTCTTATTTTTGTCAGTGGGAAACCAATAGGCGAATAGGCCTAATAAATGCAATAATGAATTGACTTGCATTAATGTAAATGCAAGAGGCTCGTTTTGAGATGTAGATTGCGACAGAGGCTGAGCCGAAACAATAGGGATAACCGTTAAAATAGCAAATAATTGCATTCGTTTGAATAAAGACCACATTTGCGATTCTATGGTCTCATTTATGGAGAGTAAAGGGCAGCAGTTTCAACATAAACGTCTCTGACGTTTCCTCCTCTACAGCTCTTTGTTCAGTCAACAGTGGGAGGTAGATACAGGCTGTGGAAGAAGGGAGAGACGTTTAAAAATCCAATGACATTTTCTTCCTGGACAAAAATCACTATATTCCTACAGGATTTTACTGGAAGGATTATGGAATTGCAAATGATTACAGTATGTTGATTTTTGGCAATGTTATCTTCACTGACAAAACAAAATTCAGAAATACAGCTTCTGTTACACTAATTAACGGTGGGACAGGCTTAACAGGCCCACCAGATAAAATGAAAAGGGCCAAGCCACTTTGATGATCTGCTAGTTAAAGACAAATGTCTCAAATGCAAAAACAGGCTATTTTAATCTGAACATTGAGGCATAAAGCTAAACAACCAAAAATAACTGTTAAAAATAACCTGAACTATATGCAAAACTAGTGGTATGAATTTAGAAGAGCAAACACATACTTAGGTTAAGTATAGGAAACAAGACCAAATTGAAAGGCAGGCTAATACTTTATCATTGACTAGAAGTAGCCAATACGTGATAAATTATCACAAAATAACAGATTTTTCCAATTTGTGATAACACTGTAAAATTGTAAAAGATGATGTAGATATATCTTAAATTATGCAAAACATACAGTAAGAGACATATTTAATCTTTCCATTTTATACAAAATATTGAGCAATGCATATTGCAGCAGCTGTGAGAAATGGTATTAGCCTTCACCATCTGGTATCACAAGATCCACAGGCCTTTGAAAACAAGCGGAAGTAGTCACAATAGTCTTTTACAGATTTGGCAAATCAAAAAAAAAAAAAAAAAAAANAAAAAAAAAAAAAAAAAATACAATAGGTGGAGGCTGCATGAGATGTTTAGTTCCAAAAGAAAAAAGAATGCCAAAATGATATGAGCCTAATGGGCACCAGAGATGTAGTGAATGACTAATAATAGAGGTAACTACCCTTTAATTTACAGATTAGTTTGTAAACCTTTTGGCTACATCCTGTCATTATTTCTCAGTAAAGACTAGAGCTGTGGCTGTACATAATTTTTGGATGTGAATCAAATATTATTTGGTGTATTTTGCATAGAAAATTTGCCTAATTATGATGGCAGAGTGAAGGTCATAGTTCAGCCTTTTTAGCCTTTTTCTCACTAACCTGCAACATTAGTTTGTAGCAACAATTAGGCACACACCTGCCTGGGTAAAATCAATACAGGCTGTCATTCTGACTGCAGGCTAAGATAGAACTGTTATGTTCTTTTGATTTGTTCTGAAAACAGGCTGCATCTGTTAGTAAATGCAAACTGGCTGTGATTATTATGAGCTGTAAACAGCATGTCTGACCCCATGCAAGCATGCATGACGCGCTGCAGAAAGTCAGGCCGGTGGTTTCAAGGACATTTGGGACTGATGAGGATTTGGTTTTTAATGGGGGAGGTGGTGGTGGTGAGGAGGACTTGGGCCCCGGGCCATGACGTCATTGTGCGCCCATGTAATCCTCTTGCGCTGAAGCCCAATCAGCAGAGACTCGCAATTGTCTGGGATGGGAAAAGAGGGGCGCTCTAATCCGTGAGACAGTGGATCACACAGCCCGATAGAGAGAGGAGAGCGAGAGAGGGGGGCACGCATCCAGGGCTGGATTGTGGCTGAAATGGGTCAAATTAAAAAGACACCAACCAAAAGGGACAGAGTGACTCTTCGCGGAGTGAGGACCTTTCTGAAGAAAATGAAGACACTTTCAGGCTCAGTTTGAGAAAATCAGCACCCCGCCATGGCAGTTTATAGGGACATAGAGTGCTATGTAGCGCATAGCCGAGCGACGTGCATTTCTGCAGATATAGCCAAACGTAAAACTAGCCATCTGTAGGTTGTCAGCTGCATGAAAGGAGAGAGTTGGCATCGCGCGTTTTGTTCGAGGGCGTTGATCATGGACAAGTCGAGGAACTGCATTCAAGCCAAGTTAAATGGAACATACAGTACTACTCACAGTGGGATGTACGACTTCAAATTGCCATATGCTGTGCTGCCATCGTTGCTCTCTTTTGTTTTTCACTCTTTTTTTTTTTTTTTTTTTTGGTCAGAATACAGTAAATTAGGTGGTTTGGAGGAAGGACAAAGCGAGAGCCTGTAGCCTCACCTGTCATTCTGTGCAACGTAACCAGCGAGGAGATGCGTAAAGACGCACAACCGCACAATTTGTTAGCAGAAGTGATGCTTGGTGGTAAATGATGTGCTAATAGCTGTGCCTTTCAGATGCATGCTGTACTTCACATCCTTTGATTATTGGCCGTATCGTATGGAGTTTACTGTCGAACTGTGGTGCAGTGATATCAATATTCTTTGCGCAGAATCCAAAGACGCTGGAGATAGATTGTGGTCGCGCGTATTATTGCTGGGGTAGGCTATAAATCGGCTTTAGATTTGACTGGGTGCGTGTGGGTGTGCGCGTGTGTGTTGCAAAATCGGCTTTAGATTTGTGTCTAGGCTGTGTGTGTGTGTGTGTGTGTGTGTGTGTGTGTGTGTGTGTGTGTGTGTGTGTGTGTGTACACACGAGCGCGCGCACGGAAACCGGAGCTGTACTTAAGTCGCAGTCATGCAGTCTTGCATCCTCCTTGACGGCAGATGCTGCGGGTTTGAGCGTGTGGAAGTTAGACAGGCGGAGAGGCTGTTGGTTTGGCTTCATTCTGCATATATCAGCAGGGTGAGAAGGCGACTTATGCAAGGGTTGTCACTCTGCGTGTTCACAGCGGACCTTGATTTAATGTCCATACAATTAAGGCACGCGGTGAATGCCAAGAGAGGAATCTCCACAGCATCATGTCTCAGAGTTTATGTCATTATTTTGTCAAGATGCAGACTTCATGTTTTGTTTTCTATTTAACCCTTAATGTGACAAAAAAAAAACAAAAAAACACAGGCCTGGCTGACAGCGCATCAGGATAAACCTGACGGATGTGTGTGCGAGCGCAAGCAAGCAATGAAGCAAGAAAGAACGCGCGTGTGTGTGTGTGTGTGTTGCTTTGCCTGGGTGGGCGCAATGCGCACTTTAATATTCTTTTATAGCAGGAAATGTGTAGCGCCTGTTTACTGTATTTAGGCAGACTTGTGTTTTATAAACTGTCTATGTTATGAAAACATTTTCTGTAGATTTGTGTCAAAGAAATGCAGAATGCAGCAGGCAGGATACGATGTAGGCTGACGAAAACAACTGGACCTTCGCCAAGCAGGGTCAGTTGGCCTTCCTCAGGTTTTACATCACATCTAGGGCTTTGAATTGTACTCATCTCTATATCTATATATTACTTTAACAGTATAATCCAGGACGCGATTTAGGGATTTTTTTTTTTTAATCCGTTATCTTTCTCTTTCACTGAAAGAGCCAGTTTATTGTCAGACGAAAGGTCATTCAATTTGACAGTTTACCTTAATATATTATAAATAACACAAAATGCAGGGCAGATCCACAGGCGCGACCCAGGTGACACAGGCAGGTGCTTGAGGCACAAAATTAGAAACTTTATTTTTGGTTTGCGTATGATAATGGAAACATTCAGGACAAAGCCAAACTTTACTCTCACTATATAGTCGTATTTAAGATAAGGTGCTGATAGAATGAAATATTGAACAAAATATTTAACAAGCATGTGCTTACAGCATTGATGGGTTGAAATTGGGTCTAGTAAATAACTGGTCTAAAAAATAAAAATAATTTAAAAAAAATCAACAAAAGTGGGCCATTCCACTATACCTGAACTCTGACTCAAAGCTCTGGCCCACAGCACAGGCTGAAGACATAACAAGAATAAAAACTGATGAAGGCTGCAGTGATGCTCGGATGGAGTCAACCTATAGAAATATAGGTGATTCAATGCCACCTACAGGCGATAACGCATCATTCAATGTGTAACGTTATTATAAATCACGCGAAGGCCATAAGATTTTATACTTAACTCCAGTTTCTTCACAGGACAAACTTTCAAGGCATTAATTGGACAAGATGACATAAACTAAAATGATATGAATATGTATCACATCGCTAGCTGCCTTGTCGTTGTACAGTGTTTTGTAAACAGGTAGTGTTTACAGTTATCATATTCTACATATCATTCAAATAATCTCATTGTATTGCAGTTTTTATAAATAACTGATCGAAAATAAAACATCTTCTCTGAACACCATATATCATCGGCTATAGCTCAGGTTAAAAGGCTTTGGTGACAGGCAAGTTTCTTTTACATGACATTTATTTTTGAATGATGATACAATAAACCAATATTATACAAAACCAAATGGGATCAAATGAACCTCGAGTAGGAAAATGAGGCAATTGTATTCACAGACCACAGTTTTCAACATGATGTAGATTCTGTCAATTTTGCGAAGTATAATATACCTTTAATGTTCAAATTCTTGGAAATAGTATATCCACATATTAGAGCCATGTAAATATATCTAAATATATTGCTGTATTCAATTTGTCATTAGGACAAATATTAATTTGGTTTCCATTTAGTATTTTGTGTTAGTAATATATTTGGGGTTGGGATTTACTGAGTTTTTGTTCTTTCATTTTATATCTGAAGTGGATCCATGCTTTGTAATAATATGACAATAAATAAAGCCTGAGTTTTACTGGGTGATCTGTTTGTTCTTGTGATTATTTTTGTGAGAAACTGATTTTTCACCCTGTAACAGTACTTCTGCAGCTGATCAGACTTTTGTTTAATTTTTTTTAAGGAAAGTTGAAAACGTCTTTTTTCCACTGGGAAACATTTTTATCAGGCATAAGAACTGCTTAAGAGGTATCCAATAAATATTCATTCTTTTAGGATTATAGAAATCCCTGAGCGGTATCATATGCAATATTCTAATTTCATATCTGTAGCATGGCATGTTGTCAAAACATGTGACAGACATCTCACAGCCGTTTCTCCAAATCTGAAGATCAGCACCATGGAGAGCTCCCTACAAGTTACGAAGAGAAGTGTTTCGAGAACTTTGGGATTGACAATATATTTTAAACCTTTGAATACTAACGCCATTAATTTACATCAAAAGATCTAAAATATGTGCATAGGGCATCTCAGGCCTGAGGATTAGTTCTGCAAGATTATCATGTAACACAGTTTTGGACCTATAGTCTATGTCCAATCATATACTGAATGACCAATCAGATTAGTCACCCAACAGTGCACCTGTATGTGGTAGATCAAACATTTCTGACAAATTAAATGTTTTCAAACAATAAAAAGATTTATCCCTAGCAACATGCATCCTGAAATGCACTTGTTCAGTCTATTAGATGTTTTTTAAGCCATTCCAGCCTGTGACAACAGAGGCCTCAGCTGATAACATTTTTCAGTCTAATGCAATCAGTCAACTGTAACATGATGAAGTAAGAAGACAAAAAGAAACAAGTCCAACCCAGAAAATCTTCCAGTAGCATTGAAGCACTGGAGCAGTGACCTATGCAGTGTCCTCACTCTGTATAACATCAATACTGTTGATACAAGCATACAGAGAATTCAAGAGATGAAGACAAAACCAATTCTGAATGGACAGTTTATTAAGGCTTGATTTCCTCTATAAAGAAAAACCAAGACAGATGTTTTAAACAAGTTATTATGCCCACTACAACTGTGGTCTATAAGATAATCAATGTTTAACATTTCATGTCATTATTCCTTTTGTAGTGATGATACATATACTTCTTTCATGGCTAACCTGACATTTCTCTTATGCAGCAATCATTAACGTGCATGTAAGCCCTGTACTATAATCACAACCGGTTCATGCTTCCTGAGGCAAAGACCGCCGTGGCTGGACTCCAGTGACTTCCTTCGCTTTTTATTCCCCCTGATTTTACACTGGCTGAAGAGAGCGGTATTGGTGAAGGCAAACGCGTGAAGAGCGCGCACCGTATTGCTTGGAATAGCCTCACTGTTCATTAGTGCAGGTAAAGGAGAAGAGATGAAGGATCCTATTAGAGGGTTACAGTCTTCGAAATTCCAAGGGACACACACTGGCCAAGTGCGATATAATGCAAATATGCTTCACGAATCTGTGCCAGACACATATTCATTCTCACGCCAGACTGACCTCAGCAAAATACAGTTAAAATGAAATTATAAGGGATAAACCCGACAGACTCGAGACAGATCACACAGCATGTAAATATTCTGAAGAAATGTACTATATGAGTCCAGGCAGCATTCTGTCAACAGATGCAACTGTCAGTATCAATGTGAATTAATTAGAAAACTGAAGGTGGAAACTGAGTTGATTTGATAACCATATAGCTACGTTAAAGTTCAAATCCAGAAAAATCCCTTACAGGAGACAGCCATGCCAATTTCATCTCACAAAACACTGGTTATCAGTTAAATAAATCAAAGCAAAGAGAACCTGCTTTTCTCAAATGTTTAGAATTGTTCTGCATTCTGACTTCAGCTGCTCTGAAAGCGGTGACAGGAGAACAGGGGGATGCTGCCCTTTAAAGGAACATCAGCAACACCAGCACACTCACCTCTCAATCAAGCTGCAGCTTTTATGTTTTAACTTTCCCAGCAGACCTAATGCATTGCAGCGTGCCATGCATGAGCACACACTTATATTAATGACTTTGTCGTTTTTAATATCTAATTATCAAAAAAAATTTCCCCCTGCAACATACCCAAAAGTAATTTACTATATCACAAGTAATGGTTTCAATCTAGGACAAACTATTTCTTGCAACAAAAAACAAGAAAAACAAAAAGAAAAATGAAAGAAAGAAAAAAAATCACACAGAAACCACATTTCATTCTTATTTTTTCTTACTCAATAGTAAATCAGTTACATTAATTTTAGGTTATACATTTTTAGGCTTTCTCCATTACTATATAGGCTCCTACGTTAAAGCTTAGCATTACGAACAAATGATAAACTTAGCAAAACCAAATTCAAGGGAAAAAGACAAAAACAGAGGATTAAGACAGAACAATGGTGATTAGACAAATATGTGAACCCTCCCCCCTTATTCGGTAACAAAAATGAAAAAGCAACAATTCATTCAAATGCAGCAGTTACATCATTACATAATTCTAAAACAATTTTAAAATGGTGGATGCAACATTTCTCTCAGACTGGACTGCGTACACAAGCCGAATCTCTTGATGAAACACAAAAACCCCTTAAAGACAAACGCTGAAAGAAACCAAAGCAGAAAGGTGTGATGGATGTCAATAGTACAATTTTTGATTTAAATGGTGAGTTCTGGCTGTGGAGGACACGTCAGTTATTTCCTTCCCAGAGGGCTTTGCAATTCCTCCTCTGAAATGTCTCGAGTCCTGTGTGACTTCTCACTATCCCTGATTTCTCCAGCACTGTCACTGTTTGAGCAGTTCTTTTGAGAAGTCACCAATAATTACAAACAAAACATTAAGGCTCCAGAAAACAGGTTTCTGAAATGACAATTGTCAGTAGTAAGCCAAAAAATAGAGATTTTGTTGATCTGAATGAAAAATAGATAAACCACTGAAGTTTTATTATCACACAGTTCCAAGTCCGACATTGCCTTTTGGGATCCTCCAACCCTATTGGCACAGTTAACTCTGACACATGGCAATGTTGCCCCCAAATGGACAAATAGGGGCAGGACACATCCGTTCCTGATTGTACTGAAATATAAAGTGGCAGATTTTTTTTTTTTTTTTTNTTTTTTTTTTTTTTTTCTCCATGGTGCAGTCAAACCCTGATTCAATTGGAAAGAAGGGGCAGGAAAGAGAAAACCAGTCTGATGAGAGAAGAGTACAAGATGGCAAGAAGGGGAAGAAAACCAAACAAAAACAAAAACAGAACTTAAGAGTGTGGTGGCTTGGTAATACCTTAAATCAGCTTGTTATCCCTGCACAAGAAGTGGGTGGTACATACGGCAAAAAAACATGATTCTTGACAATGGAAAAGATTCACCAGGATTAAATAGGGGGAAAAAATGAAGGGCTTGGTTGTGTTTTCATATTCTTCTGTCTCTTAAATCAAAGTTCTAGTGAAATTGTTGATCAAGCCAAAGATAAATGTCTTCTATTTATTCCTGTTTTGGCGCTCCTGTCGAGAAAAGGAAGAAAATGTTAATATTAGATATGCAGCCAGTAGAAAGAGCACAGTCAAACTTATGTGATCTTGCTAAATAAAAAATTATAAATGTATCTATTTAAAGGATCAATGATTTAAGTGTCTGTTTAAAATCTGTTTTTTTTTTATTTTCCAAAAACTGCAAACAGTCAATACTCATTGGATCATGGGAGAAGACAATATGATATCACAGATTTTATTTACCTGATCCAATCTAGAGCGGCTCTGTATCTGAGCAGGTTCAAAAGTCTATCAAGAGAGGAGCAGATACAAGGAAACATATCAAAAATTATTAGTCCATCTCAGACAAAACCCACAATGATCAAAAACATCTACATCAAGATAAGGTACACATGGATACGATGTAGTATTCTAAACAAATATGAAAAACATACATCATGGTGTATCTGAGTAGATAACATTTTGAAAATTGTACCCACCCTGCGCACCTCCTCCTCCTCTTCCTGCCTCTTCTCATAGTGGGAAAAGTCATCAAAGATGGAGGTTGTGTGTTTGTAGGTGGCGATGATCTTGAGAACCTGCTTGGCCTTCTCCAGAGGAACCTCCTGGGTGTCGCGGGAGTTGGTCACTGGCTTGTTGTCGTTATTCTCCAGGCGGATATGGCGCAGCTGGCTGTTAGGCACGTCCTTAACAAACAGCCAGTCCACGTCAAACTTCCCCTTCCACTTGTCCTGTGCCCACACACCAGCACTGGTGCCATAGTCCACTGGTGAGCGCATCTCCGCCACGCCGCAGAAATGACCGCTGCCATTGACGCTGAACAGCAGGTATACTGGGCCTTTAGCATTCATGGCCCGGAAGGCTGAGTCCAGCCGCTTGTTGCCGTGCTCTGTGCTGCACCAGATGGAGTACTTGATGGAGCGGTGGATATCGTCCTCGGAGTAGCTTTTAATGATGAAAACACGGCCATTCTTCGGGTTCCATTCAAAGTCCTTGGGGTTGTAGCTGTGGGAGGCACGCAGCTTCTCAAGCACGGGGTGGGACTCTCCACCAGATCCCTGACTGGCAGAAGTTGGGGGGCCGTTGTTCCCACCACCAACCACTCCCATCACACCACCACCCTCTTGGCCAGGGCCACCTTGACCATAGCCCTGGTTACGGTTGCGTGGGGCAACCCAACGGGTNCCCTCTTGGCCAGGGCCACCTTGACCATAGCCCTGGTTACGGTTGCGTGGGGCAACCCAACGGGTCTGGGGTGGTGGGGGTTGGGTATGGTTCTGGTAGGGCTGAGGTGGTGGCTGATGGTGCTGGTGATGGGGGTGCTGGGGATGTTGGGGCTGTAAAGCCATAGGCTGAAGCTGGGGTTGCAACAAAGTCTGGGGAGGGGTGGGCTGCATGGGTCCTTGCTGCATGGGGGCTTGGGGAGGCATGGCATGGGGAAGACCCAGATGCTGCTGTTGTTGCTGCAGCGGGGCTGTGGCTACTTTAGTTACCGGGCCCTTGTCCCAGGTGCCAATGTTCATGTTGTGTTTGATGGGTGGGGGAGGCAGCGCTCCTGCTGGGGTGGGCATGCCTGGTTTCACCTTAGCCTTCAGCTGCTGCGGTTTGGCTGGCTTGCTGGCGATGGCCGCCCAGGAGGTGGGTTTGGGTGGGGGCATTCCAATGGGTGTGGCCCCATTCCCTGCGGCTGCCACTGCAGGTCCACCTATCACAGAGCCTACAGCCTTGATCCCTGAACCCTGGCCAGTGACATCTCCACCGATCTTCAAGCCAACCATACCCTGCTCCAGGCTGTTCATACCAGGGGCTTTGTTCAAGGTGTCACTGTGGAAGCCCGTCTGGCCATCGGGCACCAGGGTGCCCCCCAGAGAGCTGGGAGGGTAGCTGTAGCTCCCACCGTAAGCAGAACTCTGAGTTTGCTGGCCTTGGGAGCCACTTGTGCCCCATGCAGAGAAGGCTGGGTTTTCAGGGAAAAAGTTAAACCTGTGGGGGTAGATACTGCTGCCTAGGCCTCCTGGCTGGCCAAACACTGTGTCCGGCATGAAATGATGGTCTCCATTGCTCAAAGGTCCATAGGGAGTTAGGTATGGAATGGGGGGATCTCCGCCTGTGGACCAGGGTGCCTCACTGAGGGGGTATGGAAATCCAATTGAGGGGGCATAATAGCTGGACAGGTAGGGGTCGGTGATGGACTGGTAGCTGTTGTTCTGGATACAGAGGAGTCAGCAGCCACAACATAAGCAAATCAATTACAGGTTGGTTTAAAACTACAGATTGTAGCCTGATATTTTATATGCACAAAAGTGTAAGAATGTTTTTCAAATTTAATGTGAAATAACTAAATATTCATCCACCAATGCTGCATTAGTAATGATTTATTAGAAGTCCATGACTGCCTCAGTTTTCTGAAGAAAAGTGAGCGTTACCTGAGTTGACTGACCAGTGAGATATGGCTCAAAGTCGTTGTCATGGACCGTCTCCTTCTGATGCAGTGAACCATTTTGCACTGCAACAAAATAAAACCACATTAATACATTTCAGGCCAAGATATCCAGATATCCAGTCAGGCTGCACTCAAATCACGAGGTGACCTAGGTTTAAAATTATTTTGAAAACATATTTCATTTGGTCGAATCAATACAGCCTAAAACTGAATATATACTGTATACATACTGAATTTATGCTGTCATAATAAAATAAAACTGATGATCTCTGGTTTCATCATCGTATTACTGAAGGTACAGAGATATAGATGCATCTGTCAAAGCCATAAACAGTTTATTATTTTCAGTATTCTAATCTGTCTGTCCCGGTGCATGTCTACCTCCACAAAAATTGAAAATCTGTGAGCTGTGTCTATCAACCCTCTGGCCTTTGAGACAGGCCTAACCTAGAGCTAAATCTAGCTCTAAAGCTTCCTGTTGCTAATCAGGCCTGCAGTTTAAGATTGAGTCAAGATCTGCCTGACCACCCTTTCTGACAGTTGTGATAAACAAATGTAAGCTTAAACATCAAAATACAACGTATCCCTTACACAAGATGAGTAATAACATCCTCAAACTTCAACTGGCATCAGTGAAATGCCAGATTGATAGCAATGAGTTCCTCATAAATAATACACGTAGAATAGAGAGTGAGAATGCAGATTGCTTTATATTTAAGATCACTCTCAAGGTACTGTTACAGGATGGACTGCTTGTGGTGTTGACACGGGAGACACGAGACACCACAAATTCAAAACTTCACAAACAAATCTATAAAGCAATACACAGTCTCAGCCTTGTGCTAGGGTTGCAGACGTACAACTGAAACTAGTGATTATCATTATCAATATCTGTCATTTTTTTTATTAATCATTTCATCTATAACATCTTCAAGAATAATGACAACTGCACTTCACAAATTACCAAAGCCTGATTTAACATTTTCAAATTGCTTATTTTGTCTGGAAAAACAACCATATAGTAATAATAATAATAATAATGCTATGAGTGATATGAAACAGAGAAAAGCAGCAAATCCTTCCACTATGGAACAGCAATATTTGATATTTTTACCTCATAAGAAGAAGAAGAATAGCTTTATTGTCATTATACGTAACATATAATGAAATTACAGGTGCTTCTCCCTTAGTGCATAAGTATAAAGTATAAAAAAGAGTAAAAACAACTTTGTACACATCTATTTAAATTATATTTACACAGCTGAAAAGATAAATATACTTATCAAAGTGTATATCAAAGTATATCAAAAGTGTATATCAAGTATATCAAAAAAAGTGTATCAAGTATATTTATATATATAGATATAGATGTGTGTATTTCGATATTTACAACAGTAGCAGGGATGGTAGCAGCAATCAATAAGTATTGCACAGAGTAATAAACACCAGGTAGTTAGCAGCAATCAGAATATTAGTTAGCAGCAATCAGAATATATTTCACAGTTTACATGGTACCGATTTAAAGTGGTGAACAAGGTGCCATGGGAACAGAATTGCACATGATGGTGACGTTGACAGAGTAATGTCCAGGTCAGCGGTGATTTAGTGTTCTGATGGCCCAAGGGTAGAAACTGTTCCTTAGTCTGGATGTGCGGGCCTTCATTGACCTGTAGCGCTTGCCAGAAGGCATCCGTTCAAACAGGTGATAACAGACTTAAATGAAGAAGCCTTTGTTAAAATTGGTGACAATTTTGTGGCAAATAACTAATCAATACCCTCACACACAAGCTGCAGTTTTCTGATATTTACCAATCTTTTTCATTACATTTAGTGGATGACTTAATCCACTCGATGATACATTTTCAGTGCTGGTCATTCAGTAAGAGTCAGATTGATGCCTCACCCCTGTGTTTGTGCTATTCTTGATTTAAGAAGCCAACCAAGAAACCAGATGATATATATGGAAATTATATATCCTTTCAAAAGTTTAGTTGTCGAGTAGCACAATGCATTCATTTACCAGACTAAGTAACATGAATTAGCTGCTACCTTTTGCTCACTTAGGGTGTGTGTGGCCTGAGAATATAGTCTGCAATCATTCTCCTAATGTTTTGTAGCCTGACTGTGGTGTGCATGCCAGCCTACTTCACTCAATCAAAAGAAAGTCTGCTGGTCTGATTGAAAATGAAGCCACCCCACACTCAACAGATAATGTAACATCAACTGATTCATACTGTGACATGCTGCTACTCACCTTTAGATGCTTGTCCCTTTGATCTCTGCATCCATGTTGGATCATGTTGCAAACATAAGAGACAACAGTCATTTTCAGATGATTTGAGGTTAAAATACACAAACTGTATGCCCACATTACACAAGACATCTTCCTGAAGAAAGACAATGCATACCATTTATCCAGTCTATAGTGAGACATACAATGTATACGAGACGTGGCTACAGGAATTACCATTTGATGGATAGCATCACTTAACTAGCTAAGGAAATTACACACAACTTTGTCATTTGCTAACACTTCCTAATCCTAAAATGGCTCCAAACGCCAACACAGTAAGTTATAACTTCATTTGCCATCACTGACTTCAAATATTGGACCAGCCTAGGCATATGCTGGTTATTTTCATTAACAGTTTTGCATGAGCCTCAGAGAAATTATTTAAGGTTAGCTTTGGAATTCAGGTATTCAACCAAAGCTTTGAGATTTTCTTCTACGTGAGTGGCATTAAACATATGGTTTCGGTTTTAGATGGATGCGACATCTAAGAGCATTCCTAGGTTTAAAGGTCATCATTCTTTAAATGTGTATTAAAGGCATTTAATCATTTCAAGGAATGCAGCTAACTTGCTAGCTACCTGCACCGGCCAACGTCAGTGGCTAGCTAGCACTTCCGAGGAATAGCCATAGCCCAGTAAGTCGCTAACGTTAGCAGGCAGCTAGCTTGCAAGCTCTCCACAGGCGAGCTTCATCGTCCTTCCTACCTGAGGGTCAATGCTTGTGGCAGACATACTTCATTAAGCAAGTCCCTGGATTCTCACAGAGCCTGAGCTTGTGACTGAATTTCAAGCCCCGTGATTTGAAAGCAAGTTCACAACTCAGTTACAGTTAGCTCTCTGGCTACTTGTGCCGCTTAGCGTGTGGCTAGTGGCAGCGCAGGCTCAGCTGTGTATTTTCCGATGCACGTATCCCAACTTCCACACTTCAAGTCTGTCGCCTCTGATATTGTGTCGGAAAGCAATCAAGTCCTGATACGGGTTAAGTTAACGGTATGAGTCGGATATCTTGTGTCTGTATATCCTCGGTGGCGTTTTACTTTATTTTTCTGAATCCAGAGAGCGATCCCTTCTCAGTTACGTTACCGAAAAGCTCTATACACTTCCCCAATGGCTGCTCCATCCGGGCTTTGAGCCGCCGCTGCTCTTTACGTAGGTCCCCGCGGGGTGACAAAACTTTAAAGCATTCCAGAGGTTCTCATAAGTTTTTTTTTTTTCTTTTCTTTTTTTTTTCTTTTAAAGTACTGTCAAGTCAACTCATTGTTTGTAGAATTTAAGATGCAATTGCTGTTATGAGATGTACAGAAAGAAACAAGAGAGGAAGCTTTTATATCTAGATTGAGGTTTATGGTACAGGTCTTAATTTTTTAAATGGACAAAAATAAAAGGTAAGACGTGATTCTTGTAATAACAGAGGTAACTAGACACAATACACTATCAACCTAGATAAAGTATACAAACAGTAGACCTGTTCTGAGCCACATGGAAATTAATGAAATTGTGATTCAATAAAAAAGTCTGCTAATAATTTCAGGAGATTATGTTACCTGATGGTGACGGTAATGCACAAAATTG
Organism: Lucifuga dentata; assembly: GCA_014773175.1. Classification (NCBI taxonomy): domain Eukaryota; kingdom Metazoa; phylum Chordata; class Actinopteri; order Ophidiiformes; family Bythitidae; genus Lucifuga; species Lucifuga dentata. Next base: position 322,527 of record VXCM01000989.1, read on the forward strand.
GTTGTCTAGCTCCCACAGCAAATAGCCAAGAAGAAGAAGAAGAAGAAGAACAACAACAACAACAACAACAACAACAACAACAACCACCAACATCGACCTAACTGCTGTACAAACTTTAATCAGTAAACGTGTGAACATAAATACAGAAACACACCTTGGGACATGAAAGATAATTATACAGAGACAAGACAGCTAAAACATATAACTTAACTCATACATAACACTTCAGCGTTTTGATTGTAAGCATGATCCTGATGTTAGAAAGAGAAAGTGTAGTTTCATTGGCAGATAATACTAGGTGTCATCGACATAAGAGTGGAATGAGATATTGTATTTCTGAATGATATGTCTAAGAGGAAGCACATATCAAGAGAAGAAGATGCAGCCTGGAATTGACTTTGAGTAACCCCACAAGAAGAATGTCTGGGTTATTTTCTGAAATCTCTGCAAATAAACAAGCCCAGGGCACTATTTGTAGATCCTATGTGACTTTCAGATGGTTCCATATGAGTCCAGTACAGACTCATATGAGACTGGAATATAAAACTGACATTGAGTACTGTACATTGAGTGCACAGAGAACTCATTATGGAACAGTTCAATGACTGATGTTTCTGTCTTTCCAGTGATAACACTCTGTCCTTCACCCTGCCACTTTTATCACAATATGAGCATAGAAATATGGAATTTATAACTTTGACTGCAATGACAAGGACAGTGCATGGTTTCCTCAGTGCCATGCCATGTTGTACTTTAACTATATATAAACATTAATACGATAACCATTTCAATATCTTTTTAATGAGGATGGATTTGGTTCTTGTCTTGTCATCCTGCATTAGTTTATTCTCTTGCCACCAGAAGGTAGCCCACCCCAATCTCCCAAAGGTTAAATTGTAGCTTATCTGTTAATTGTCATCATAACAATCAGCCTTATTTTTGCCGATATAGCTGTCATAGTGGGTGTTTAAAAACAGCATCACTAACATTCCCATGTTGTGCAAATTGGATTTGGTTTTTTACCTACTGTAGCATGAATGTTAACACATTGCCTGCAGCCTCACATACACTTATGACTTTATAGTATACAGTATGTGTGTGAGTTGCTGCAGATTTAAGAATTTTAATATTCTTGTATTACTGGTTAGTCTATAGCGTTTTTTTTTATTTTTTATTGTTTTTACAAGTTTACTCTTTTTCCTAGGAGGCGGAGCAATATGCTATATGCAGGCTGTCATTCATTCAAGGATCAATGAGCATACATTCTGGCATTTTGTGGCTTTTCTGGAAAGCAGTCTCCTGTAGGCCACTACACAGGCACCAACAGCTGATCGTATTATTTCAGTGGATGCACTGCACTCACCTTCAGTGCAGACTCCACTATGGACTTCCAAAGGGATGACTGGTACAGGACAAGAAGGGAAAGAAAACCCTATATGCCACAGAATGATGGATGACAGAAGTACCAGGCTGATGATCCTTGAGGAGCCTCAGATGCGAAGTGAACGGGCAAGACTTCGAACTTTCCAAAACTGGCCCCCAGATGCACCGGTCACTTCTGGAGACTTGGCTAAATCAGGCTTCTTCTTTCTAGGTTCTGGGGATAAAGTTCAATGTTTCTGTTGTGGAGGAATTTTAAGGTCTTGGGTCCATGGGGACCACCCAGGTAGCGAACACAAGAGGCATTTCCCCACTTGTAGCTTCATCCTGGGTCGAGCTGTGGGAAATATTCCACTCCAAAATGGATCCTCTGACTCCGTGGATGGCCAGCTTTTGAGCCAACTTCAGAGAATGACTATGGATGACCAGGGAACAGCTGGACAAGCAGTCTATCCAGAGCTGGAGGCAGAGGATTCCCGGCTCACCACTTTCCACAACTGGCCCACCGAGGCCTCAGTCCAGCCAGACGGTCTTGCCAGAGCAGGATTTTTCTACACAGGTGCACACTGCCTCACTATAGGGCCTGAAAGAATTAATTTTGTGATCTTCTGCTTTCTTTTTTTTCATGCTGGTGTACACAACATTTGAGTATCCAAATTATCTGTGAAATATTCAGCACTGAACCAGTCACTGCTAGAGATCCCTCTTTGTGAGTTCATGGTTACAATTGTCCTGCTGAGTCATGAGGTTGTGGACAGAACAACCTGGACAAAGCTAGGGCTGCTAAAGAAGTAGGTCACCCAGCTTCATGCAATATAGAGGGTAGGAACACAATATTGTAAACACCTGAAAAACAGTCAAATAAAGTACCCCTGGAATAATTACTACATTTGTGAACTAGTAATGCTCCAGCTTTCTGTCTCAGAGAGATTTGCATTAAGCTCTTTGGTCATTTCTAAGGCTTTAGTTTGCAGTGTTGTTGTACTATAATATATGCACTCTCTGGTTACTTGGACCATTATGGTGAAATTTTGTTATCAGGCCATTTAAGACAAATTGGAATAGATGGAAAAAAATGTTTGTGTGTGTGTGAAAAGAGATTTTCAGCTGTCAGTGATCAGCTTTAAAAGTAAAAGCAATTAATTTGTCATTAGTGTTCTCACTGTAGCATATCTTCTTAGGTCATGGGGACAACGTTAAATGCTTCTACTGTGATGGAGGGCTGAGGAACTGGGAGCCAGGGGATGATCCCTGGCAAGAACACGCCAAGTGGTTTCCACGGTAATGACTGAAAATAGAGTTGTTACAGGGAGATATAAAGGCAGGAAATGACTGCATCCTTTATGTTTTTGCATTATAAATTACATTGTTTTTTAATTAAACAATTTCTTTTTTTTTTTAATTTTGTGCTTGTGCTTAATCAGATTATAAAATCACACATTTCTATATTTCTCAGATGTGAGTTTCTGATCCAGTCGAGAGGGCAGGATTACATCAGCAACATCCAGGATGCTCATTTCCACATTGGCGAGACTGTGGTGAGAACATCAAGCATTCATTTACACACATTATAGTAGTAAAAGATGCTAATTTGTTACTATTTATGCTGTATATTATGTTTCAAAACATAAATTTAGAGTTTGTTCACTTTGCTAGGGTGGCTCACAGACACCCACGGCCAGAGACTCAGCTCTAGAAATGGTAAGTCATATAAATATGAAATATGATGGGTATGTACCAAGAATCTCCAGAAAAGTCTTCATCTCTACCAAAGAGACCAAATTAATAAGACACAGCTCCTGGATGACAATAATTAATCTCTGTGTATCCTGCAGTGCATCACAGTGTTGACACCCACTCATGGTTATTCACACAAACAAGGAAAAGGGGAGCAAACATTGTGATTTGCACCTTGAGATGAGACAAAGTGGAAAAAATTAAGGCTACATCTGGTTGACTGAATTATCTTCAGATCAGCCTGGGTGTACAAGTATGGACTGTAAGGATAACATGCCGAATACCATTATCATTTAAGATCTCAAATAAGCCATTAACAAACTTTAGGAGAGGGAAGCTAGCAACGCTACGGCTCATTAGTTTTTCTTACCCTGCTGCTGTATGAATTAACTGGATGTTCAATTACCTGAGCTTCTGTTTGTTCTATGACTACAGTAATTAGTAAGAGCTGTGGAAACCATACGACTGTTGTTGAAGGTTGCAGGGCAGTCAAGAGTGGGCAATTAATCTATAAAATGGAGGAATCACAAACATAATTCACTAAAGCAGATCTAAAGAAGATTCCTGTGGTGTGATATGTGGAGTATTTTTGCTCAGAGGGGTAATTTCACAACTGTACAACTTCCCTTTTATTTCCTCACATATGGAATAAATTGCACATGATGCTTTTCTTAACATCCATTGAATGTGTGACATTTTGCCTTATTTCTTTCTTAGTTAGGCTTGTCTTCCTCACTTCTCCTTTCCTCTCATCTCCCAGATGTGGTCGGAGGCCTGGGGGCTTCATCTGCCATGCTTTCTCCTGTGGTGCAGACTGTGCTTCAGATGGGCTTTGAGACCAGCCTGGTGGAAAGTCTGGTCCAGACCAAGTACCTTTTGACTGGCCAGCATTACACTTGCGTATCTGACCTGGTCAGTGATGTACTGCAGGCGGAGGAGGAGGACAGACAGAGGGAGCCACAGAGCCAAGGTAAAAAACAGCCAGAGTCCTAAAACACTGCTGCTCCAAATTCTCCTTAAATCTACTTAAAAGTCCAATTAGAAATATTTTGACCATATAAATTACAGGTACGCTCTTCTAAATAAACAACTACAAAACAATGCAATTCATTCTGCAAATTCTGTCATTGTGAACCATATCATGTTGTTTTTTCTTGCCAAGAAATGTTAATTAATTTTATGAAAATCAAGTATTTTGCTGTGGTGTTGCATTGGATTATATTATAGCAAGAAGAGTTTAAAATATTCTGGGCCTCGTGTTTATAAATTGGGTGGACAAAATTTTAGAAAAACGTTTCAATATAATGCTGTATATTACAAAACCAATACTTTCTGCAACCTCCAAAATTACTTTAAAGTTGAATCAACACTTCTTTGACATAGTTTCAACACAAACTGAACATTATAAATTTCACAAAGATGATATTTATTGTAGTGCTGATTTGTTGGCTTTCATTGGATTGTACACTGAATTTATTGTCACATTTAATTTCAGTGTTTGATTCATAGTTAAAAAACATGTAATCAGATTATGGATCCAAAAGACAAAAGCAAACAACAACAACAACAATAACAACAACAAAACACCTCTATGTTACACAGTTAATAATGTAATTTTCCTTTTTTGGCTTTTATTTCATGTTTGTGTCCATCAGAACCAGAGATGAGGCAGGGCTCCAGCACTGGAAATGTGAGGACACAAACATCCATCACAGGTAAAGGTCAGAGGTCAACCAATGCATTTGCCAAGAAAGAGCCTCCCCGTTTGTGCAATTTATAATTTTCTCAATTAACTACGCTATTGTGACTGTTGAGTTGTGATTACTTGGGCGTTAGCCAACTAGCCTTACACTGATTAGTGTTCTCATGCGACAAGTTATTTTGCATGTTGATGATGAATATTTTCTGTTTGTGTATGTGTTTGTATGTTTGTTTGTTTTTTTTCACAGTCAAGGACCAGTCCAGTCCAGAGGAGCTACTCAGGCAGCTGCAGGAGGAGAGGACCTGTAAGGTGTGTATGGACAAGCTGGTGTCCATTGTCTTCATCCCCTGCGGTCATCTGGTGGTGTGTGGCGATTGTGCTGCCAGCCTGCGGCACTGCTCCATCTGCAGGGCCGTCATCAGAGGCAGCGTTCGTGCCTTCATGACCTAAAAGTGTAGCGAGACGCCTTGAGTTTCCTCTGCATTCATTTGCTCTTACACTGACACAAAAACAAGATTATTTTAAGTATTGCTGGTTTTGTCAGATTTTACAGTTTTCTCTAATAGATATTTTAAGCTGGTTCATTTGTGTATGGTCATTATTTATGTTTTTGTAATTAGAGAGCACCTGCCAATTAGATTTTACAGAGTGAATATAAGAATTTTTATAAAGTGTTTACTGAATGATGTATGAGATTATTAAAAGAGCACATTTTTTTTATTAACAAACATTTATTTACATGAACACAAAGCACAGTTAAATAGGATTACACAATCAGGTCACATGGATTTGGAACTACACAGGACACAAAATAGAAGAAAAATACAAAAAGATCCTTTTTCATTTTCCATAAAAAGAAAAAAATTATCTACACAGAGATGGAATCTTTTTCAGATTAGCAAACACAACCATAACATGTTTAAACTAATTCCAGTCACCAAGGTCACCAAGGTTTAGGAAGGCTGTATTGCACTGAGAGGAAGACTAATTTTTCACATAAGAATTTTAGTAGCATTTACTACCAATACTGATAATGTTACGATATGAGGTGCTTTCTGGTTTATATATGCACACACCACTTTTAGCGTGTGCATCTTAAATTATTAAGATAATATTGAAGGTATTGCAGCTTTCAAATATAGAAGTGACCAATCTAATTAAAATACAAGCAGAGGATCATCATCATTCTGAAATACTGAAAGAAGAAGTGATCAGGAATCCACAATGATTTCCACAATCATTTGACATTTTGAAATGTGTGTCTGTCAGTGTAGTATATCTAACATCACAGGGGTATCCGAACGTCACGCAGGATATTTTTAGGTGCTAAAAATAGAGAAAAAAGGACAGAGAACAGATTGAACAAAAAAAGCACCTTTTTTGTTCACACACTCTTTTGATTAAATAATAATAATAATAAGTTTTGCAATGAGAAGCTGTTTTAGCACCAACAAACACTGTAATCAAATAAATGAAATACTATAAAGGTTCTGAATAAAAATTCAGCAGATGGCAAAAAAAGTCTCCATCTAACCAAGACAGCAAAGGAATGAGTGTAAATTGAAAACACACAGATTAAGAAACAACTGGGGACAGGGCCTTCTACATGCCAATTACTCAGCCATGCCCATAAACAAAATCATTTTAATAGTGTTACTCCTCAAAGGGAAAAACAAAAAAAAGGAGCTCAGGATGAAACATGGAGAGTGACATTCATGATGCAGCAGATCTTACTCAGAATCAGTAGCATTGCAACTTGTACATGAACACGTTCAGCACCAGAGGGCAGCAAAGATACACGCAAACAGTAAGGCAAGATTCTGTCTGATTCAATCTGGCTAGAGCAACAGATCTACCATGAGCAACAAAAATTCTAACAGCCTTATTAGTGGTCTTATTATTACCTATCAGTACAGCAGATATTACCCACGTGTACACTTTGATTTATTAAAGCTGTTATGTCTGAATAAAAGAAATCTGGGAAAGAAGGCAGCAGAGGGTTTTAATTTACAGTTTGAGCAGCTCATGTGCAGCCAGTTGAAAACAAAAATTAAACTATTTTGTTATTATTTAATATGTGATATACATCATTACTGATCAAACCCTGTAAAAACATGCAATAAAATTAGATCAACTGAAACTATAACCAGGGGAGACCATGAGAATCTTTACTGTGGAACTGACAGGATGATGCTTATGTCAGTTTTTACTGTGCTACTTTTACAGACACAATTTAACACAGTTGTGAGCAGTACAGATAGTAAATCAAACCTCTTTCACACTTCTATTGTTCTGCTGAAATGATCACCTTTCAGCAGCGAGAGCTGTCAGTAGGTAGACTATTAAGATCTGTAAGCTCCATTTAACGCGAAGGAGAACAAAAACTTAGTCTGTTTTTAGCTCAAATACTTGATACATCAGGGAGAAATACTGATTTGGTTGTTGGTGAAATTGTCACAAAAATAAGACTCCCAAAAAAAGTAAGACTCATCTGCCATTTTCTTGCATTTTAAACAACTTCTCACACACATTCATGCGCTCGATAGTTCATATTTCACACTGGTCGAAATTCTTTCCCCCCTCTTTTCCGTATTTACAATTTCTATTTTTGACTGATGCCCCTTTAGATTTGATTTTTGTGCCCTCCCCTTCCTCTACGGCTCCACTCCCCTGCCTCTTCCTGCGCTGCTTGTGTATTTATGCACACAGATCCTGACCTAAAGTAAACAGGCAGTACACAATAGCTCATTCCACAGACTCCACTGTAATTCAGCCCTCCAGACGAGATCTGAGCCAAACCAGCAAAAACATTCAAAATCACTGAGTCCTCTAAGACACAGCACCACACACCAGGAATGCTGGGCAGTCCCTGATTACATACATAATGCATCCATATGCCATACGCTGACAAGTTCTGTACAGTCATGTTCTTGGAGACTCTGAGACCATTATGGGCGGGTCACTGCAACAGGACCTCAGCAGAGAACACAAACAAAATGATTGATACTTCCCTAAATACACAATATGAGGCTTTGTTCACTGTAATCCCCCCTTTTTCTGAACCTGTCATCCATTCCCACAAAACAATACACCCTAGCTGAGAAGTGTAGGCTTTTCCAGGCAGCACACCAGTAAACAACAAGTTGAAACGACTGAAAAGATGAAATCATGAAGGGGAGGAATGTCTGGTGTGCCCTAGTGCACTGGGACCTTTGCGTCAAAACAGCCATTTTGTCTCCATGGGAATTTGCTGTGTCACTTCCCTCCTGGACTCTCTCCTATTTACGTAGACCTGGAGAGAACACAGATGGAGAAAGAAAGCAGAGGGTTAGATGTCAAAGGGTCTCTTCCTCTCTTTCTCTCTCTCTCTCTCTTTCGTGCACGCGCGCACACTCACTTTGTTTGATGAATTTATCCAGGATAGAACTCCCTGTAGGTCAGGGAGACGAATGCATCCCTCCCATTAGAGACGGAGCTGATTAAACTGTCAAAAACCTAATAAAATATTCATTTCATTTTGGCAGAGAATTATTACATGACTTCCTAGGCTTACTGTTATTAAGCTTCCTGCCCAACTTAATTGATTAATCCAATTTTAGACATAATCTTGTATGTTTTCCATCAGTAACCACCTGCAGCACAGCGACATATGGAAACCCACACTACACACACTCTGTATTGTCAAGAATGACTTCATATTCCCTAAAGCCCTGTGACAGGATGGAGCATGTTTCAGAAATGTGTTGTTGACTCCCCAGACATGAAATCTCCAAACTGATCAACCTCTATTAGTCAGTGCTGTGTAATTTGCTGGATTCTTTTAAAATAACCCATATATGATTCATGAATCGTTTCTTTTAAAAAATAGGGAGTGTAAACTTGAAGAACAAATTATATTATTTGGAGTGCAACAAACAAAAACATACATGACTACAGCAGGGAAGAAAGGAAATGTAACACACGGACTCACACACACAGTGGCATGGCGGTCCATTCATACTTACAAGTACATGGGCTTTAAGAGGAGATGAGATGGTTTCTCATTGACATGGTAGAGTGGGAATGGGTCAAATCCACCAATGAAATCAACTGAAAGCAAAGGATTACATACATAAATTATGAAACAAATAAAAGAGAGAAGACAAACAGAAGAAAATAAAATGTGATCAAGACTCATGAAAAAAGTTGAAATACTACTCAAATGTGGAATGAAATGGAAATAAAAGGGAGGTGGGAGCAGATGTAATGCAGGGATGTTAAAGGCTTGCCAAGTAAAAAAAGAGAGTATACTTGAAGTATAGTTGTATTTGAACTGACCAATTAAAAATTCACCTTAAAAACATCTCTGCCTAAACGTTTTCATCTGTGTCTACCTCAAATCAGAGAAAAAGCTCAGGAGCAGGTGAAAGCTGGCTAGCTGTCATAATAGCCTATAAGCCTTTTTATCTCTCACAGGTGGAGGTGACCTTCACAGCCACCTACTGAACGCTCAACCCCTCCTGTTTATTCTCACCCAAGAGTTCAGATGCTAAGCAGGGCGCAAAGGAGAAAACGAGTGTTATGTGGCCTGGAGAAAAAGAAAGACATGTTGATTGTTAGTGTAGTATGCAGAGAGATGTGTTTAAGGTCAAAGAAAAGCTTGGAACAGAAGAGCTGGGAGAGAAAGCTGGAGGAGGACAAGGAGAGGACGAGGTGTGTCACACTTGACATGCTGAGTGACAGGAGACCAAAGAGATTAGGGTGAAGGGCTACATGTAAGGAAGCCAACATGTCCAGGAGCTTTGGATATAAACTATATAAACCTCCTATAAACAGTGAGAAGAGGAGGTAAAGAACAGACAAGAGGATAACTGAGCCAGACAAAAATGGGCAGATCTGTTGCTTTTTTGGGAGATCTGACAGCTGTAGGGGAAAACACACACGAGCCAGCCATGGCAACTACTGTGAGGCTAAAATCAGCTCTGCTCTGATAACAGACAGATAGATAAAAGGGTCATCTGGTGAATACTGATAGGTGAGCAGGATGAGAGCATAGAGCTACAGGCTGCTGTGAAGGGCCCAACCTTTTCCTCTGACCTTGCTCTGCTTCCTGGGGTTCTCTGTTTCATCTAACAGTCAGATACACACACACAGATACACAGACCTCTGTCCTGCTCTTTTCTGTGCCAGTGATTTTCCCATTACAAGCATGTGGAGATTTATTTCCTGCCATGATAGACAGCGTGCTGTGGAATATGGCTAGAAGATAATGATCCAGGCCACTTTGTCTTCTGATCTCCAACCTAAAATAAGACCGAATCAACTCCAACCAACACATGTTGATGAAATGGAAATCTCACGCCTGTCATTTATGTCTGGCCTGGCATCCACCCTGATTCCTGTTCTCTATCAAGGACTTAGGTTTCCAAACTCAAAACTGGCCCACATGGGACCCTTTGTCTCCAAACCTAATGACCTGAAAATATACCTGTGTGTGTGTGTGTGTGTGTGTGTGTGTGTGTGTGTAGCTAATCTACCAATTTTACATTTAACTCAGATTGCATACCTCCACCAAGGCCAACAAAATCCCCAATAAACCCCCCAATCCCTACTGTAAAAGACTAGGCATTTATTACTCAAAACTTATCTATTTAAATGTCATTAATTTTTTTATCAAGTTTTCACATTTAATGTGAGGAAATAACATTTTCATTGTCAAAATCAACATTAATGTTTGATAAAATTATCTGTATATTATCATGTAATTAATGTATGTATGTGTATCTGCAGTGCGTTTATGATCGGGATCATCATCAAAATATGCTGATTTTTTTTTTTTTTTNTTTTTTTTTTTTTTTGAGGATGAGGAATGAGAAAATGCATATGGAGGTTAATTGGACTAAGCAACCTTGATTTATGGCAATTTCAATTTTTTTATGGTGTTTATATGACATTTGGAAAAAAAAACTGATCTACTGCCTTAATCAAAATATAATGTACTGCCTGAGGCAAGCATTTAATCCAAGTCGCTGGCCTCCGATGGTCAAAATGGGGAAGAAAATGGATATGAGACTTCAATGGCAAAAACTAAACTTTTTGATGCTATTAATTGACTGTCGTGATTTCACTGTGATGCGATCCATTTTTGAGAAGCATGTAACGTGTTCTTCATGCTCCCTTTGTTAAAAAGAAACAACACTCTGAAAATGGTGGAAAGCTTCTTGTACAAAAGTTGATTTGTATATGTGTGTGAGTCATGACAAGTATGTAGGTCAGTGGTCAAAGCGTCTCTGTGAGGCCATCAAATAAGCAGAGTAATGTAAGACAGTTTCACTTCAAGTGGAAAAAGGTTGATATCAGAGGACCTATACTCAACCAAGAGGACACTGAGAATACAATATATCACTACTGCATCTCCCACCATGTGTGTGTGTGTGTGTGTGAGAGAGGTTGCCAAGCTGAGAGTGAAATTCAGCATGGGCATAGCGATAAAGGGAAAAAAGAAGAGGGGGAAAAGACAGGGATGGTGAGAAAAAAAGATAGAAGCATGCAGAGGTGTGAGAGGAAGACAAGGAGAGACGAGAGAGAAACAAAGAGAGTGAAGGAGAGAAATGGCAGACAGATAGAGACAGACTTCACAGCATGTCTGTGAGGCTGGCAGCGATAAGATAAGAGGCACAGCTGTGCTCTCTCTCTCTCTCTCTCTCTCTCTCTCTCTCTCTTTCTCTCTCTCTCTCTCTGTCACCTAGACACATACACACACACACACACATAGAGCTCCATAAATTTGGCTCCCTCATTTTGCAATATTGTCTCTCTGTCCTCACGCCATTACCCAGACATCAATCCACTCTTTCACTTTAAAAACCAGTAGAACTCTTTTATTCTTAGTTATTTTGCATATGAAAACTTTAGGGATGTTTTGCTGAAAAATTTATTTGAAGTTAATCATCCATGCAAAAAGTTCTTACAGTAGTAGTACTCCAACAGCTTTGGAGCACAGACCATGAGCATGCCTGGAAACTGTGTCTGTGCTGATTATATTTGCATGAAAATTAAGAGGTGGGGACCTTTGCCAAGAAAAATGTAGGCAAACTGTTGCTGTCATGAACTGATTTCTTTGTAAACTGTCAGTGACTGTGTGTGCATGTTAAACTTTGATTATTTGCATATTAATCACTGTGACTGAAGATCATCCATTTGTAATATCCCAGAGCTTATTTTATCCTGTTAATCATATCTTCACTGACACTATGTGCGGTATTTTCAGGGTTTAAAAGGAAAATGTAAGGCTTCTTTAACTAGAGCTGTTTTTTTTTTAATCACACAGCTTGAAATGTGTTTACAGGATTTTAAAATAGTATATTACTTCTACAACACTACTGTATATATGAGCACCAGAACAAGAGGAACACATGCACCACATCGCAAATGTCTGTTTCCTGAAGGCTTTCTTCACAAGGCAGGAGGTTAAAATCATTAATTTGCAATTTGAACTCTAATCTTGTTAAGTGTGTGGGACTTGAAATCGAAAATTAATTAATTTGATCTGCTCCCACAGCTTAGTAATGAATAAATCAATGAATTAGAGTTTCAACTATACTCATAAGTATGAGCTGAAGTGGTGCATTATCGCTATTATTGGGTCAGCACATCTCACTAAAATTAAGTTAGCAATTCTAAAAGTCTAACAAAATTAATGAATTCGAATTTTCACTCAGCAGTTATGCATTTATTTAAGTGTTAGGTAAAATGGCTCAAAATGATTTTTGAGCGTGCATCCATAAATCCATCCATCCATCCTTCCAGTTGAATGTCTACTGAGTGGATTTTCTGGAGTTCTGACTCAGCACAGAGTAGCAGCATAATTAGCAGACATGCTAAAGCAAACTTAAGCCATAGCGAGGCAGCTAACTCCGTGACCTACTTTACAAAGAGGATTTTCCCATCACAGTCTGTCCAAGTACAGTATCTGCCCAATAGCTGTGACCAATTCACACATGCACACTTCTATCCTACACATACACACAGGAGAGAGATGCACTACAAAAAAGACTTATGCACATACATAGACAAAACGGGATAATCATAAAAGATAGAACACACATAAGCACACACACAGACAGACAGACACATTTTAATAATTTATGTCCACACAGAGAACAATAAGGCAGAACATAAACACTAGGATGGGCACAAACACACACACACATGTACAAACACATGCAAAAACACACACATCCACTCTCTATTAATAAAGTCTGAGCCATGAACTGATGATGCTTGTTATTCTCCCCCTGGTGTCTTCATGGCTCGTGTGTGTGATTCTGCTGTTCTTTATACTGGAATCTAACCCTCTCTCTAGAGAATACGTGTGTGCTCAGTGTGCGAACAATTCCTGACATAGCTTCTTATTGCCAAAAAGCTCATCTTGTCCTTTGTTGTTTGCTCCTGTGTATTGCCCCGTCCCTCTTTCCCCTCCCTTTCTGACTCCTGACAAACGCCTCCCTCATCTCCCCTCGCTTTCTCATCTTCCGCTCTCCTTCTCTCTCTCTCTCTTCTCTTTCTGCCTCTCCTGAGGTTTCTTTTTACCTTTCTTCTCGTGGGGAGGGGCAATCGGCTGTGGAAATTATTGAGCAACAAGGGGCTTAATGAGCTTGATACACGAGTGACCAGAGACCTCTAACTTTTTACAAACACACCTCATTAGTGGGTAAGAGCAAGAGATGGAGACAGAGAGAGAGAGAGAGAGAGAGAGAGGATNCCTCATTAGTGGGTAAGAGCAAGAGATGGAGACAGAGAGAGAGAGAGAGAGAGAGAGAGGATGATTTTGCCCACACCAGCAACATAATATATGATTATTTTATCTACCTGTGAAGAAACTAGTAAAGGAAACAAAGCAAATTAAGTAGAAGTGAAGAGAAGGAAAAGTTCTGAGATTCTGAGGCGCCATGAAGCTCAGAGCCTCTACAAAAGACTTCAAATGACTGAGGGAAGTAAGAGCAGCAGTGTGCTTTCTGTGCGTGCGTGCATGCGTGTGTGCTTGTGTGCATGCACCTGTGACTGCATACATGAATGTCTGTGTGTGTGTGTGTATATGCATGTGTGTGTGTGCAGGAAAAGGCCTGATTTCAATAACAAAGAGCTATCAGTGGGAAGCAGTGTAGCAACATTTTACTCCAGCACCATCTGTTCTGCTTTCACTCATATTTTCTGTAACCTTTCCTCATTGCTCTTTTGTAATTTTTGTCTGGACTTTTGTGTTTTTGAGAGCAGACATGTGTCCGCTGTGATCTTAAACAAACACATTCTGTGCTATCCATCCCTGCTGATGTTCAAAGGTCACCAGAAACAAAAGAAAAGAGATAACTGATGAGGAAAAAGTCTTTTTTTTTTTTGTTAGTTGACTCCCCTCTTGTGCAAATGGTACTGCCCTCCAGGGGTTACNTTTTTTTTTTTTGTTAGTTGACTCCCCTCTTGTGCAAATGGTACTGCCCTCCAGGGGTTACTTAAGGGTGATTTATTATGAAGTGCTTCTGTCCAAAGCTGGGGGGAAATCGGTTGGGTGGTGATGGTAACCACTCACAGCCAGTGAATCTCTGGTATGTGACCACCAAAGAACTGCTGGGACTTCTGCTGAAGCACGCACATAAACCACATCACAATTCCCCTGAATTACACCAGTTTGCTGTTCAAGATGTAATCAGTGTGTGTAGTTCTTTGTTCATTAGCCTGTTTTCAAATCAAATTAGACTTCTGCTGTGGTCTGTCAAATTCTTCATAATTAGTATTCTAGCAACAACTACACAGTGGAGTATGAATATGTAGAAATACTACATGGGTATCACAGAGAGAGCTGATCCATTCAACCATTACAGATCCAACAACATGACACCCACTACTGCACTGACTAGAAAAATGCAACATTATTTGGTTTGTGGTATCGTGGAGGGTGAAAACATCAGCGTGGTACAGCTGACGAGGCTGAAATGTGTGAGGGCACATTCTCACGCATGTGGACATAAATACGCATACTAGAGTTTCTGCAGCACTAATCAGATATTTATGAGTCTCAGGGACCATCAGATCAAATGTTTCCTGTTCTCTGATTGGCTATCCTCCAGCTTGACCTCTGACCTACTGCCTATGAGGTCAACAGAGCTGGGCTATTTATCACAAGTGTCTCTCCTCTGGTTTCTCCTTCTTCTCTTGTGTCTCATTTAGTATTTTATGCTCCCCTGTCGTCTTTTTAACCACACCCGCTTTATGCATGACAGGGAAAGATTGAGAGACCTCAACTGAAACCATGTTGAAAGTTTAACACACACATACACACACACACACACTGATATGCACCCGCAGAAACCAATACAGACAGGTGCTGTGGTCCTCTTATAGAACTCTTTTACGTGTTTGGGTAGCTGAAAAACACTTATCCTACCCAGGAAACAGACAGCTGGATAGACAAACAAAGGGCAACTGGAGAGAAGAAAGTGAAGAAAAGGAAAATCCATAGTAGATTAAAGGAGGAGAGGAACATGTTTATGACACTAGTGAAGGAAAAACAGTGAGGACGACACAGCATGAGAAGGAGAGGGAGATGAGGCATGGAGTAAAAGAATGCGAAGTGAAAGGAAAGAATGGTTTGAAGGAGCGGGTGTGGAGAGGTAACACATGGCTCCTGTGGTGGTGGAGGGAGAATGAGAACCCAGCTGGTGTGGGGGAGGAGAGAGGAGGGAGAGAAGAGTTGGAGTGGTGAAAGTGTCAGTGGGACAGGAAGAGCTGAAGAAAGATGTGGCCATGTTCTTCTGAAGCCTGTTGTTAGTGTTTTCCATCACATCTGTGCGTGGGTTCGAGTGTGCTTCATTCATTGTTGCAAAAGTCCAGTTTGGGATGTGTGCATTTGCGTGTGCATGGGTGTGTGCGTACATGTGTGCAGTGTGTGTGTGTGTGTGTGTGTGTGTGTGTAGCAACTCACAGCTGTCCTCCTCCTCAGTAATTGCGCTGACGACGTAACAGGCGTACACAAAGCCCAGGAGCTGTGAACACACAAGCAAACAACACAACTTACACAGAGAAGACAGTGCACAGTTTATATATACGTGTGTGCGTGCGTGTGTGTGTNGTGTGTGTGTATGTGTGTGTGTGTGTGTGTGTGTGTGTATCACATCTATCTTCCAGTGAATGGAGCTTGGAGTGTGTCATTGAAAGAATTATACACTTTACTGGTGATTAGCTATGGCAAATTAATTATTTGATGCGGTTAAAAACATTTATGAAGTGATTAATTAAATGTACATTTAATTATACATTCTAATTATTCCAGTGGCATACTCCAGGCTCCACAGCACTGAGCTTTAATTTAAGGCAATAAATCGATTTTTTTCAACTGCCATGTAAACTCCATAATCAAATTGAAATCAGCACGAATTCACATTGGCTTACTGCAAGTAACTGACCTTGATTAAGCGATTATGCGATCGATTGGCTCATAATCGGCATAGCAATCTCTGCCGATTATGAGCCAATCGATTATGGTGTGCTTTCCCTCATAAACCGATTAAGAAAAGAGTCATGTAAATGTGTTTTACTGCACATTTTTGCCTTAATTGCAGTACAGATAAAAGCCAGATTAAACTGATTTGTAAATCTGAAATTGTTTCACACAAAAATGGAAATAGAAGATGAATGAAGCACACAGACACACACACACACACACACACACACAGACACAAATGACTATAAATCACACAGTACACACAGCACTGAGGATAGCCTGAAACTGGCAGATGGCTGTCATCGTCACAAACAGGCCCAGTGAGAGACAGTCACTCTCCATCCAGCCATCCATCATTTGGCCCTCCGCCATGCCAATTAAAACAGCGTTGGGCATGCTGCCCTCCTCTCTGGGTGAACACAGAATCCAGTGGGAGTGATTGTATGTGATGGTTGGCTATTTATATAACATTCATTCAACGTATAACTTGGCTTGGCTTATCTAATTACAAGAGGAATGGAGATGACTTGCAGGTCATTCATCTGTATCATTTGAGTTTTGTGCCATTTTTCATCCATAAACTATGTTTGGCCTTTATTAAAGTCATCCATGCTCTATTGAGATTCAGATGAAATGTTTTATTTATGAATGAAACGCAGGTGTGTCCTGTAGAGAAGGAATGGCTCGGTCTCTGCATGGGCCAGATAAGATACAAAACTCTTCTCTCCGCTTCTCTCATTCTGTTTTATTCTCTCCAGTATCTAATTGCTGGTCTCAACCCATCCATTACAGCTGCAGTGAAATGGAGGTGAATTAGCATATGTATAAAGCCAGTGTCAAACACAAGATGGTGTTAACAGCAGGGGGCACACCCTGTTTTACAACTCTATTGTGTGTGTGTGTGTGTGTGTGTGTGTGTGTTAATGTGTGTTTTTCCTCTGCAAGTGTGTACATGTTTGAGTTAATATGCAGCCATGAGTGCACATTTGTTTAATTTTCATGAAGGGCTCTTGTTGCTCTTGTGGTCTTGGGATTGTGTCAAACATGGCACAGTCAACATGTGACAGAGTGAGAGAGAGAGAGAGAGAGAGAGAGAGAGAGAGAGAGAGTAGGGGAAAAAAGAGCGTACAAAAATCAGTAAGCCTACGGATGTGCCTGTTATTCTTATTTTTTTTTTATTATCTCCATGTGCCATCCAAGTTCAAGTCAAGCATCCAAGTCTTGATGCTGCAATGGCTGATCTTAAATCCTGCACGTCTCCTATGGTTTTGGTATGTTTAGTTTGATGTGCAGTGAGCTAATAAGATCAGAGAAGCGAACACTTGGTGGCGTTTTGCTGGAGGCTTTGGCAGCCTGAGCCAATATAGCACAGTGTCCTCAATAATAAGTGACAACCTCACTTAGCTCAGATATCCAATAGCCTTAAATCATGCTCATAAAATTCCTCCTGCAGTTGTCACACACACACATGCACGCACGCAGCACCCTCAGTTTTCCTCTCTGAACTTCCCCCTGTCAGTTCTGGAGTTCAGGGATCATCTCAGAAATTAATATCATATTAATTAAGCTCATAAAAAGTCCAGGCTGTCCTCTGAGGCTCAATCTGAGTCCACGGGGGCACCCCGCACTGACAGCTGACTCATTTGGCTGCCAGTCATTTATTTTTTACCTTGAACTCTGCAACATAAAAATATAAGCCTACAGAGCAATGTCATTCCACAATCTGAGAATCTCTATGCCTCTGTCTCCTCTCTGTCTTAAAGTGACTTAAGGATGTAAGAAAATGAAACAAGAGTAACATTACGATGTGGGAAAACATCAAACGCGAAGTCATCTCTCCGTAAGCCTTTGGTTATTATTTAGCATGTTGCAGGATAAAATGAAGGGGTAATGGAGGTAAGTTCAGCATTCTCTCTGTTTCTTCTGTCAGATAATGAGGGAGAAAGAAGTTCAAGGCCATCAGACGTGTGAGTGTGTGTGTGTGTGTGTGTGTGTGAGAACCAGGCCTGCTGCTGAGCTAGAAATAAAGGCTACTCCTATTTGCATAGGCTAATGAAGGTCAGTTTTCCACTGAATGTCTCAGTCCAAAAAGATGCATAACCATCTTCGCTGATAAACATCAGCCCATTGGGCATAAATCTCTTTCATGATCAAAGCCTGTGCTCTCCTCAGTTCTACAAAGTCACTCACTGCTTGTGTTTACAGAGCCACTTTACTGAACCTGAAATTCAATTATTATTATTAGAACTACCCACTTTAGATCTTCCTTTCACACTATGCATTTATGATTGTCTGGCTGGTTTTTCTGTTATGTGTTGGTAGGAATCAGATGCATCCTGACCACCGCCCACTGGTCTCTCTCTCTCTCTCTCTCTCTCTCTCTCTCTCTCTCTCTGTGTGTGTGTGTGTTGTGTGATGGATATCTGTGCTGATCTACAAGCTAATTAACACACTATTGATTGTGGTTCAGCATCAGGAGAAAACTCACTAAGTGTGCTACAATGGAAGAAATTCTTAAGTAGAATATATCACTTGAGAGAAAGGAGAGAGAGAGAGAGAGAGAGAGAGAGAGAGAGAGAGAGAATATACATAAAGCTTGGGGATTAATTAAAGAACATTCTGCTTTACATTTAGGCAGCAGCTTCTCTGCAGAAAAGTAGACCCCTTTTTTCCATTTGTGTGTGTGTGTGTGTGTGTGTGTGTGTATGGACAGCTGCATGTTTGATGACAAACATGATGAGATGGGGACTGCAGGGACCGCATCCACCTGTTCTTTTCCAGCCAGCCCCCACTCCAAAAGGGGCACACACACAGACACAGGCAGGCAGGCAGACACACACACACACATACACACACATGCATCTATACAGCCTATATCGGGCCACATGGGATTATCATGCATCTGTGAAGCTGATGTGCACCTCCCAATCTAATAACTTCAAACAACGCTGCTTGTCAACTTCTAAAAAAACATGACACAGAGAAGCTGCTCATGCAGAAATAACGGAAAGCTGGATGAAGAAACTGAACAAAGTGCCTAAATCAGCCCACAACAGCCTTTCTGAACCAAAGAACCATGAGACTGATGGTGAAAATGGTTCACACACACAGGAAGTTAAATAAAATCAAACCATGCAAACTCAACAAGCAGGAAAGAAAGTAATCATGGCACTATCCTTCAAAGATTCTTGTTTTTTCCTCACACATTCTCCTCATTCCTCTATTTTCTCTCTTCTTCTTGCCTTTTGTCAGAAGTTTAACAAGACTAAATATTAAAGGAAAATGAATCTGAGGGAAAATCCATTCTCTTGCAAAGCAAATTAACAATTAAAGCTCTTGGGGG
The DNA here is from genome assembly GCA_014773175.1 of Lucifuga dentata. Lineage (NCBI taxonomy): Eukaryota > Metazoa > Chordata > Actinopteri > Ophidiiformes > Bythitidae > Lucifuga > Lucifuga dentata. Next base: position 342,165 of record VXCM01000989.1, read on the forward strand.
AGACAGCTTTTGAAATATAATGGTGAGCACCACAGTCATGCTTTTGTGATATATTATGCAATCTGACACACTCTTCAGTGGCTCGCTCGGTACTAATTTCTGCTTTGCTCCTGCTGCTCTTTGGTACCAGCCAGCAAATCTAAAAACTACATCATAAGTCTTTTAGGCCTAAAATCTTTATAATCCTTTGAGACAGATGATGAAAAACCAAATGTGCAGTTACACGGCAAATTCAGAGCTGATATATTAAAGGACATTTATACTGTTATTATACCAGACAAGGGATGGCCACTTACTGATCGCTGACTGATTACGGGACTTCAAACACGAGCAGATCAGAGATCCCTCATGCAGCACGCACAGTCACCTCAGCAGTAACAGCTGTTCAGCATGAGAATTTGCAAGCTTAACGTGGACTTAATGGTCTTATCAAAGCTAGCATGACCCTTTGGATGGGGAGTGGGGGTGGGTGGGGGTGGGTCATGCTGTTTTCATGTGCTGTTTTATTGCTAAAGTGAACGAATTTGAAAAAAACACAAAATAAAGAAGAAAAAGAAAGAAAAAGCAGAAAAAAGGGAAAAAATAAAAAAGGAAAAAAGAAGGGAAAAGAAAAAAGAAAGAAAAAAAGACAAAAAAGAAGAAAAAAAGAAGAAAAAGAAAAAGAAAAAAGAAAACAAAACTAAAAAGAAAGAAAAAAGAGAAGAAAAAAGAAAAAAGAAAAAGAAAAAAAAGAAACACACACACACACACACACA
>VXCM01000989.1:343032-345532 GCA_014773175.1 Lucifuga dentata
GAGAGAGAGAGAGAGAGAGAGAGAGAGAGAGAGAGAGAAACTATCGTGATTTTAGACATTTAAGTTGGTGGGAGGATGATGTGACATGCAGGTCATACAGCGTAAGATCTAGCCAGGAGACAGGAAGACAGACGGAGCTGAGAGATGTTGAGGGGGGAAATATAGAGGGATGAGAGGAAATGAGTGATGGAAGAACTGAATGACGCAGGCCACCGTTCTTCCCGTGATCAGCTTCCACACTATCACCCCAATGCAGTTTCCCAGAGATAGAAAGGCATACCAACAGCAGAAAGCTTTGCCTCTGGCAGCAATAACCTACCTAATAACCTACCCTAAATGATATCTGTGTGTGTGTGTGTGTGTGTCAGAGAGAGAGAGAGAGAGAGAGAGAGAGAGAGAGAGAGAGAGAGAGAGAGNACCATCTCAAATCATATACTGTATGTACTGTATTTCATTTTCTATGTATGTTTATTACTACTTAATATTATATTGTTTAAATGTTTTATGAATTTGTACTTTGATGCTTTGGCAAAACTGCTCCTTTCTGAAACTTTCATGCCAATAAAGCTTATTGAATTGAATTGAGAGAGAGAGAGAGAGAGAGAGAGAGAGAGAGAGAGAGAGCGTGTGGACATATTTCTTTGGTGGTTTTGTGAGAAGCTTTGACAACCCCTTGACGTATTTTCCTACTCCCTTTAGCGGGTAAAAGTTATGTCTACCGATGTAAACTGAACATTGCATCCCACACAGCTGTTTCTCTCTCTCTCTCTCTTACATTTTCTTCCTAACTACCCTGCATCCCACTGGAATTTTCTTCTCAGACTTGGCTGTTTTATTTAACAGCGGTGGCAATGCATTGATGCAAAGAAGAGCAGCCAGGACAGGAGGATCGAGGGAGGGGAAAAGAGTGTAGATTTTCTGCTGACTCCATGACAGGGGAATCAGTCATTATTATATATGACAGTAGTGGAAAAACCAAAGGCACTCAGTAGCAGAACATACAGTCGGAGGGACGGGAGAGTTTGGCGAGGATTCAGTGAAGGCAAAAAAGAATATGAAGGCAGATGGCACAAAATATCCCCCTCAATGATGAATGAATAATGCATGATTCCCAGTTTGCAAAGGTTGATTCCACTTTAAGATCATCCTCTAATCTGCCACATTTTGGCTTGTCTGAATATAGCCTGTGTTGGCAATAACCAACAAAACCCTGACATTCCCCAAAATCTACAGCTTTACATCTGAACAACTTCATTGTAGCTCATGATGAATCTGAACAGAGAGATGACAATGATGCCTCCATTACTGGCCCATGGATGCACATTTTTCATCTTAATGAAACCTTCTCCTCAGAGCCCTGACTAAATATTTAATGGCCTCTCACGGCAACCTTGATAAACCTTTAACAAAGACAAAGGGACACCCCAGTCTCTCCTCACTCCGCCGTCTTCCCTTAACCTTTCTCTTTCTCCCTTCTTCTCCACAAGAGAGGTACAATTGAAAAGAATGACCTCAAAGAGTAATATTTTCTTCAGCAGAACATTGCTTTTAGCCTGTGCTTACAAGGAAAATTATGTCATCTGAATTTTAGTGGCAGTCTCCCTCGTCCTCTTGAGAGCTGTTCCCAAAGAGATGCTGTGAATGCCTGGTTGGATGACACCATCTAAAATATGCTGTTGCTGACAGGGGTTATGGTCTCATATAGGAGAAGAATAAACAGATTCAGTGCCTCCAGCACAAATGGTAATGGGATTCAGAGAGAGTTAGGGTAATAAAATGAGGTCAGGCATTTTATTACATTTCTCCATAGGGCTGATCAGTTCAATGGTATAGTCCCACTGTTAGTTTTGTAACATGCCATTGTTAACTGTATTCACTGTGCAGCCAAAGCTGTAAATTAGTCTCCAATTAGATGGTTAGAACAAACTCTGAATCCCACTGACATGCTAGAATTCAAAGCAGGTGAAACTGTGTATTATCTGTCACCTGAGTGCGAGAAACAGGTTTGTGTGTATGTGCGCATCGCAGCAGATTGGAAGTGTGTGTGGGTGAATGCTACTGTGTGTTGTGCATGTCTGAACCTGTGTACCTGCTGTGTGAATGCTGGCAGCAGAGACAGCCTTGGCTCCTGTCCTATGTGAGGGAGGTTAGTTAGTCATACATGAGTGTGTGTAAAGAGGATGTGTGTTTCTGAAGTGTTCATTCACAGCTGTGTAAGGTAACAATCCTTCCAGTGTTTGACTAACCTGTCAGCAGCTGGCAAGTCTGAGCCTCAGCCAGACAAAACGACAGATCAATTTTTCATTCAGCAACTGGCGCAGATAGACAAAATAACAGACTGCTGATTACTGAAATAATAATCTAGATAAGCGGATGCAAATGGATGGATGATTATTGAAAACAATGCTTGACATGGAAACCACACCTTGTTCACTATAACTTTTAGTTTCACTTTTAGGCTTAGACATACACATGTACAGTAACTTCCACATACATGCTT
>VXCM01000989.1:350532-399247 GCA_014773175.1 Lucifuga dentata
ATTTGGATTTCAGAGTACAATATTTCTACAAGTGAGTGAAAACACATGAAAGCCATTTTCTCTGACCTCAAAGATGTTTTAACTGTTTGATCTCTATTAATAATATTCGTATTCTTCTTCAAATCTTCATAATATGTCAAAACTTCCTACTTAACACTATTAAGAACTATTGGCTTTTTTTTCAGTTGTACTTACTCTAACACACTAAAGNTTCCTACTTAACACTATTAAGAACTATTGGCTTTTTTTTCAGTTGTACTTACTCTAACACACTAAAGAAATTAATTTTGTTGTGTTTGGAGAGGTATTTTAACTCAGAAAGAAAAATTTACACAGTACAGGTGCCATGGCAACTGGACATGGGAGAAAAAAAAAGCACAGTACCAAAGACGTCCACTGTGCTGGCTGTCAAAAGAGTGAAATTCTGAAACTCTCACCTTGGACAGGCCTCCTACGTCCAGGTAGTAACAGATGATGAAGACATTCCAGGCCACCCACAGAGCGGCCCATACTGTGTACTGCAGGGCAAAGACAGAAACATTAGCTCCTTGGAAACTAGATGGACAGAAAATATGAAAATATGACAGCAACTTAACAAATTGCAGGTTGGATGACTGAGGTTCTAAAACAAGTAAAGCCAGCATCCTCCCACATGCACACACACATATGCTTAGTTACACATCATGCACCGATGTCCAGAGGGGCTGAATGGTTTACAAAACTGCTGAGGTGGTAGAAAGATGACAGCGCAAATGATCTATAAAGTTGTACAGACAGAAGACAGACAGAGTGGTGTAGAGAGATATTTCACTGACAGAGAGCTTCATGAGCTAACGATGATGAAATTCTCTGATTCATAATGAACTTTGTGTTGAAAATGTCAGAGAATGAGTGGAAGGCAGCACCCAGGCTCATTTATCAGAAAAAAAAACATACATGTTGGATCATGAAAGGCTTTAGCTAGCTAGCTGCCACCCATGTTCCACTTGAAATGATACAAAGCCTCTCCTCCTTCCTCCCCTGCTTCATCTATTTCTTTATCTACCCCACTTATCCTTCTTCATCTCCCCTATCTCTCTTTATTTATTCTCTTTTCAGCTGTATCTCTTTTTCCATCCCCCAATCTTTTCCTGTCATTAACATCAACATCTGCGCTTCCACTAATGCGGCACCAAATAGGCTTTTAATGCCTTGGATGAATTTAATGATGTCAAATAAAAACAGAGGTGGGTTACAGCACATTTATGTAGTTTCACAATAATGCTTCACTGTGTAACAAAGGAGAGAAACAATTTGCAGCCATGTGGTGGAAAATGACCTTCTCTGTCCAGAATATAGAAGCTGATTATAAATTTGATTAGCTCCGTAGACCCCCAAACACCATCCTCTTAATTAGCCCTAATCACCATGGGATCAGAGTGATTGGCAAAAACAAGAGGGTATAGTACAATCTGTACATGGAATGGCAAGGTAATGACACATCCAATTGAAAACTACAGGACTAATTTAAAGTGACGTGATGCTGTTTAACAAAAAAACATGAGGAACGGGATTAGGTGCCTGGCTTCCAGAGTTTCACATGAACTAAAGCACAAATGTGTCTTTGGTTGGGTGTACTCACAGCTATGATGTAGCGAGGCCGATACTGGATGGTGCCAAAGAGGCCCAGGATGACGATGATGATGTGGAAGAAATTGGCAAGGATGGGGGCCCACTGGTAGCCGAGGAAGTCAAAGACCTGCCTTTCCAAAGCCAAAATCTGACAGGAAGAGAAAAACACAAGGAAAAATGATATACATTTCAAATCAATTACGAGTACGCTGCCTCTCGTGCTGTAAATGCGAAAAGAAAAAAAAAAACATTGGCGAGTTGGCAAAGTTACACAGATCTCATGAAACAGTTGTAGAATAATTACATTCATGCATATTATTCTATTGAGGGCAGAATCTATTCGCCTCACAGCAGCCAATCCAATTTCCAACAATCCTACATTGAATGAATCGACACGAACAGCTTGTGAGTTTAGCCTCTGATGGTGAGAGAGCCAAGAGGTGAAGATTGGTAGTTTCATAAAATAAACAATGACAGATTCATCAATTCAACCCCTGCTGAGCTCAAGACAAGCTCACAATTTCCAGCCTTCCTGCCAACGGCCTCCAGGAATGGGAATGCTGTGGGAACTTTATGGGAGGCAAGGGCCTTCCTTAGTAATACCATAGCAACTAAGCCAAGGCACTTATTAAAATGCCTGCTTATAAATGCATGTATACACACATAGATTCACACACAAACTTAAACCTTCTGCGATGAATAGAAGAATTCCACAAGCGTTCACTCCTACTTCAATAGTGATTTGAATCCATTTTACTGAATTTATGGAGTTTTTCCAATTAATCATTCCTTTTCAGACATAACCCTTTTCTCTGACTCACTGCTACCTTTACCAAAACACTCTGCTGTGACATTTTGTGCAACAGCAATAAAAACAAAGTAAAACAATTTGAACCTTTAATAATGTAAGTCCTTATTTGCATCAAATCAATTAGTGTACCATTTGAGGCAACATACAGAGAGTAAGGTTCAAACCATTAAATTAGAGTTCCATTGCCAGAGAGAGGTGTGTTTGTGTGTACGTGTGTGTGTGTGTGTCTCAAGCAATGGTGTGTTTCATCGTGTGTCGGCATGTCATTTCCAGCCAACAGCTTGAAGATGGATGAGGGAGGGAGGAATCTCGTTTCTGCCGCAATGATAGGCACGCACCACCAAGCACATACACCCACATACACACACACATACACCCCCCCCCCCCCCCCCCCCNAAATATGACACACACACTCAACTGGGTCTCTCTCTCTCTCACACACACACACACACACACACACACACACATACACTACAGCTGGTACACAGACATGGCTGCTTTTCCTAATGTAATGGAAATGTTACCAGCAACCTGATGAGATGTTGAGACAGACAGGAGCGAGATGATCAAATACTGGGTGATAATTAAAAATGAACACGGCTTCATATAGTGCATGGAGGGCAATAACTCCACAGACGGGGGTGAAGTGACAGAGGGCAAGGTGAGAGAAATGGAACCTGCCTCAAACAACATCACATTAAAGGCTAGGAGATGTTCATCAATCCAGTGCTGAAGGCTTTTGTTCTAATGGGAGGAGGAGGAAAAAAAGGAGGAAAAAAATTAAGGTTGGGAAACAAAATCGATGGAAAGAAGGAGTTTTATGACAAAAGAGTAAACAAACAGATAAATGGATAGATGAGAAAAGACGGAGAAATTCACAAAGGACAAATGTTAGCATCTAATAACTGCTCTCGTATAATGACCTCTGTGTATCCCTGGGATAGAGAAAAGGTTGAAATACATGAAGTAAAAGAGCCATACATCTTCTGCTCGCCCCCAGTCATGGTTAGAGAGCTCAATAAAACTCAATGACAAGTAAAAACGAGCTAAGTTGCAAACAGTCAACCAAACCTAAATATTTAATTGAAGAGAACTCTGTGTCTGTTGCGCCAAAGTGTGGAGCTCCTTATGCATGCAACAGAAAGAAGAAAGGACAATTCTTATCATGTTGTGTTGAAGATAAGTGTGTTTGGAGCTCTTTGAAGAAAATTTGTCCTTTGGTAATAATGATAGGAAAAGAGAGAGAAGTACAAAGGCTCCCTAAAAATCTGTTAAACAGCTTTTGACCTCAGTGTGATTTCTCATTTGAGCTGCAGTTTTTACGTGATAATAATGACACCAGAGCACCAGAGTAGCCAGTCGTTTTACCTTTCAGAGCATCTTGGTTGCCTTTTATTCACCCATAATCGATATATCATTCAGGATAATAACTAATGTTTCACTCCTTTTATCCAAACCTACACACTACTGTTCAAATATACACGGAAACACACACAATGCCCTCTGTATATGACTGTACAAGATGCCAATCCTACATGGACTGCTGCACCAGTACAATGCAATAGTCGTGTTCAACTGCACATGCCTGCATTTATCCCACATGCATAGTTTAGATCCCATGATGTATTCATTAGACAGAGCAGAGGACCTCTCCTCTGAAATATTTCCACCACCACACATTGAAGTAAAGAAGCATATAGGCATTAGTGCTGTGTGTGTGTGTGTGTGTGTGTGTGTGTGTGTGTGTGTGTGTGTGTGTGTGTATGCGTGTGTGAGTGCGTGCTCTTTCCTCTGAGATACTATAGCCTGAGCCTATCACGTTCACTGTTAACTCAATAATCCACCAAGATGACAACAATCAATCAGAGATGGAAAGGACTGCCAGCCCACAACACACACACACACACACACACACACGCACACACACACACACACACACACACACACACACATTATTAGCCCACAATTCATAGGAAGCAGTTTACTGGAGAGTGGGGTAGAATTTGATCAAGAAGATACCAATGCTCTTCCAGGAACAATGATCCGGCTACATAACAGCCCGTAAAAGCCTCCAGCTGATCTTCTGCAAGCGCAAATGACTCCCTCTTGGGTGACGGAATCTGTTAGTGTATATTTATTTTTTTGGTGTGTGTGTGTGTAAAAATGTGTATTTTACCTTCTCCGCCCACCATAACTACTAAGCAATTAGGGAGTAGTTAAGACAGCAGGATGCAACAAGCCCCTAGCCCCAACTCATTGTTCTCTCTCTTCCTCTCTGTGATCATCCTGGCTATTTTTTCAGTCTCTATTCATGGTTCCCTGACAGATTCAATTAATCTCTATTTCAGTCATATGATACCGGATCATTACCAGCGATTGGAAGCCTCAAACCTGCTGCTTAAGTCAGTTGTTTCTGCCTTATGTGTAGAGCATCGGAGAACACGCACACACACCTATTCTCAATACACATACACTGGGAATATCGAAGTCCCAGAAGAATCATCACCCTCTTCTCTAAGATGAACTGTAAGAGGAGAGGGAAAATGGGTCACACATAAAAGAGTGATGAAAGGATCAGACTGAGAGGAGGAAAAAAAGCTGTGTTTGATCCGCACCGTTTGATAGCTAATTATGATGTGTGTGTGTTCATGGTAAATGAAATGCATCCAACTGAAATACATCCATCTGGGATTTCAAATAGAGATCAAAATGTGTCACGGGCTGGCTTGATGTCTCGTGATCAATAATCTTTGAGTATGTTGTATGAATTACTGATGTTATAGGGTACATATCTGAGGACAGGAGGGCTGAGTTGATCATGCTCATCCTCGAGCAACAGAGGACGGATGTGACCGGTGACNCCCCCCCACACACACACACACAATTCCACAGCTCCCCACCTTAGCCTGCAGATATTACAAATCACATCAGCATTTCTCTTGTGTTGTAATATGGCTCTGAATGTGTCATCAGGCGCTGTGATTGTACAAGCAGGTCTTTCTCTCTCTCTCTCTGTGTGTGTGTGTGTGTGTGTGTGTGTGTGTGTGTGTGTGTGTGTGTGTGTGACTGTAGGCTGCATGAGTCAGACGGCTACATCTCTGATTCAGATAGGCAGGCAGAAGGATGAGATTGAGGAGTGTCAGGAGGTGTGAGGGGTGAATTACAAAGGATGGCTGTTACTGTTAATCTCCTGTTTTCAGACTGGTTTGATTTAGACAAACACACATCAACCAACGAGGCCAAGTCTGATCAAATGACACAATTTGTACAGATATCTGAATTACAAAATTCCCGAGGGAAATCAAAACAAGTTGTGTGCCAAATCTAAATGAAGAAAAACATGGTTAATGAAATGAGCAATGAGTCAGAGACAGGCTGGGTTTATTGTATAATGCAACATGCTTTGTCCTGACCTGTTCTCCCTCTGTGACTCCCAGCAGGCAGTCAAGTACTTCTCAAAAACTTTCTCCAGTGCAATTTTTCTCCTCTCGCCTGGGTAAAGCCATTATATGCTGGTGTCTGCCTGGCCCTTGTGTAACTAATGGTGCCAGTGTGCAATGATGTGTGTGTGTGTGTGTGTGTGTGTGTGTGTGTGTGTGTGTGTGTGTGTGTGTGTGTGTAGCAGTCATTGGGCACATGAGGAGTTGGATAGATAGCCCTTGGTGGTGCCTAGCCTAGCAAAGCTGAGACAGGGATTAAGAGGTATGGTGCATTCATAAACCGCTTTCTTCTTCGCTGTTTGAAATATGGTCTGCAGAGTCAAACACACAGGACCCCTTCTGATCACCGGATTCTTCTGTGATCACCAGATCCTAGTGTGTGCTGGCTGCTGTTCTGGGTGTTGCAAAGTGATTACTGGAAACCTAAACTTCCAGTTGCTGCTCTTAGCTCTAATTGCATGCTAATCTCTTGGTGCTTTTGGGAACATTTAGCAACAAATCCATCCCACTGAAAGAAACAGGGAAAAGAAGCCAGTGCTCTGAACTGAGAATTCCTCTGGAAACTATTATCCATTCCACTTAATATGGAACCTCTTCTAGAAAGTTTCTGCAGTCATTTTCAGTCAGAAGTACGGTCAAGAGCAGTCAAGTTTTTGTTCATTTGTGTTTAATCAGTTTAGTTCTTTCTCTTATTTCAGTCCATGTCTAGACATGAGAAGAGGCGGTCTGTGTGTCCCTAAGACACTCTGATCTTCTTTTTCTCTCTCCATTTCCTCCTCCCCCATCTGAAACAAGTAAGCAGAGGAAAAAGCTAAGGAGAGTTCCTTTGCTATTTCTCTGCTTCACTTTCATTTGTCCTTTAAGCTGAATGTTTAAGTTGGACATTACATCACATTCCTATCAGATAAGGGTAAAACACCATCATGACTAATAAGTACCTTTTCCAACTAATATAAAGTTACTACCCAGATTTATCGCACTAAGATAAGACATTATGGTTCCATTTCAACTGACCTGCAAACAATCAAAAAGATATTGAAGTGACAAAAGCCACCACTTTGTTTTCTGGTGGCCTTAAAAGCTGAATTCTTATTAAACTTTGAATGAGCTCTTCTATTTGAATTAAAGTACATGTGCCTACCTGCCTTATTAAAACATTTCATTGTCATACTGAATTGGCTTTTAATCTCAAAGCTAATAAAGCTGTTAAAATGTCACAAAAACACTGATTATGTAGAGTTGTTAAAAATACAAGAAATAAAAAATCAGGGGAAGTAAAGTGAGACCAAAGAAAATGCCTTCATTATTTTCCCTGTATCCTGAAAAACAATGGAGACAGAATTGCCCAGACAGGATTAAGAGGCTTTTTAGCACAAAAATGAACAAGCTAAAGATGAGAGAAGGCTCACCGAGATATGACCCAAATTCCTTCAGTGTGACAGAAACATCCTTCCTCTCACATGGGTTTCAATCTCTTACGCTTATCTCTCTCCATCTCTCTTCCTCTCTTTATCTCTCTTCCTCCAGTTTGCCTAGAGCCAATGTTTATTTAAGTTTATCTGCAAAAGTAGCAATGTTTGGATTATTAGAGGCTAATTTAGATTCTGCTGCATCAACTCAATGGTGCTACAAAGAGGAATGCAGCAGTATTGGACTGTTGAAAAGATTTTAACATCAGCCTAAGGGATTAATGCCACTTCTGAAGATTTTTCTTCTTTTTATGGTTCCAAACTCAGTGAAAAATGAGAGATGAGATAGCATGCTGTATCACACATCTAGATCAACAAAACATATCAGAAAAACACAAATGTTCACTCACATGTACACAGACAAAGCACACGTGCACAAACACACTTTGATTTCTCAGAAGAGTTGACAGAAGTGGGATAAGGATGCAGAGATGGATCAAACAAAAAACACACCAGCAACTGATGGGAAGTGACAAAGCAAGCACAGCTTAAACCAACCCTTCTTCTTTCCCTTTCTGCTGCTCCCATGTGCCACATCTAACACACAAAAGTTCAAATTTTGCCCCAATTAACAGGCAATTTAGCTGCGATAGAGGAAATTCTCATCACGTATATGCAGTCAAGAACAGCAAACAGCTGTCAGCAGTTTGTACCTTCTAGCTCTACTTTCCATAATTGAGTCCCTAATGTTGCACTTTTCATCATGATACCATCACTCTTAATTCTTCAAACGTCAGCAGAGGAAGTTATGCTGTTCGCATCACCACCGTTCAACGTTTGATCTCACAATACAATTACAGCCACAACATCCATGAAGTCATCAGCCACTTGTAAAACAAGGATTTGATGCCAAAAACAGTTGGTGGATTTGAAAGAGATGAATATGCTTTGCAGCCATTCAGCTGAGTGCGATCTGTCAAGATAGTCATCCTGGCTGTGGTGCTCCCAAAGCAATTTATTTGATGCCACAGTATAACAAATGACACCGCTGGAACTGTTGGAATGGAAAGAGAGAAATGGGTTTGCAAATAGTTCTAGTTTTATCTCCATTATAGCTTAATATTGCAGTGTCACTGATGTGGAACACACACTCATATATGCACACACAGACTCACACAAGCTTGTGCATGGATGGGTGCGCACACATACACACACATTTGCTAGCCCAAGGTTTTCAATATAACCACATAATTAATGGTGTGTTAAATTGAAGACATTAAAATGGTGAAGAGCTGTAAAAGGGCCACCGAGGACAAAGAGGAGATGGTTTTTCCAAGAGCACGCATATTATCATAAACTAACATGCAGCAAGCAACTCAAGGGAAGGTCAACCAAAACAACAGGAAGGTCAACGCCTCTTCTCAATTATCATGAAACCTGCATGTTGAAATTTGTGTGTAACTCAAACAAAAACACCAAGTAAAATATGCTGCTTAAAAACACATTTCAGAAATAAAGTTGGTCTCCTGGCAAACCATTCATCCGTCTGGGTGGGTCGTGTTTGCGGTGAGGTTAAAGGCTACATATATAAGTAGAGCTATCTTTAGCATGACAGTTGTCCTGAGAGCAGGACGTGCATTGAATGAGCCCCATGTTTCATGCAGCCCCCCCCCCCCCCNAAAAAAAAAAAAAAAAAAATCCTCTCTACCCTCAGCATGTGTCAGATTTGCATCATAAATTCCCAAGTCTCCTTTTGACAGGTGGATTTTCATTTACTGCAGGCTCTTCAGCATCTTACTGTACACATAATGGTTTCCATGGTAACAGCGCACCAGAGAAAGCAGGAGCTGGGAAGAGAGAGAAAGAGAGGTGGAAGAGAGAAAGCTTAACATATCTAAGGTCTCTAGGGTCGTGCTCATAATTGGTCCAGAGTGAGAGGTCTGACCACCCATCCCCCTTTTCTCTCTCCATCATTCTACCTCTATCTCCCCCAATCTTACCAGCTCTGGTCCTGCTGATAAATCAGATGGTAATCAATAATTCAAACACATTCAGATGTCTTCTCCCAGCTGGGGGTGGGGGGGGGAGGTGAGAGGTAAAATGGGAAAGAGTGATCACAAAGAGCGTTGTGCGTTAAAACAAAGGCTGCATGTTCCGGTGGAGCATAAACGTTCATTACACATTCAGACGTGCTTTTCATTCCTGAGTACCTAGGTTGCATTATGCTCTCAGGTGAGGCGATTACACATGAGAGGGAGCTCTGAAAACTTTGAGCTGCGAGTGTGAATTTATTATGCAGTATTATGCAGTCACCTTGCCTTGTGACCTACACACACTCACACACACATTTTCTAAGACTATGTTGGCTGTTGTTTAATTCTTTTGATGGGTCTTTCTAGCAGGTAAAGTCAAGCTGGATGCCACATTTCCACTTTTCTATGGATGGAGACTATTTAGGCATTGCAATCACCACAGCCTGGGTCAAGAGCACATTCAGCACTCAACATCAGTTTATTTGCAGCACAAGCACTCACACATATACATACACATAATTATAGCAACCTGTATGACCTTTGGAAGGAAAAGAGTAATTGCCCTGAGACAGAGGAAAAGGGGGTTAAGACCTTTATTTCTGAAATCATATGAACTACTGGAACCTTTTTGACCTACAATACTGTTAAAACCTTCTGTTCTCCAGTTTTATATGCAGTGGTACCAAGAAAATCCTCCTTGAGTATTTCTTTACAGACAAGTTGATTTAATACATTTTAGCATGAATATCACCTGGCATTTAAAAACGACTTTCATAACAAAAGGCTGTGGCTTGCTTTCTCCTCTCCAGGGGTCTCAAAGTCAATTTACTGGGGTGGTACTGGCCATGTCATCTATTTGCTCATTGCTTACTATCAGAACCCTGATAGCTCTCTTTCTCGTTAGACAAATTAGCTATGCTTGCTTTGAGAGAATGCTCTAAAGATAAGTAACAGTCAGGATAATTGTCTTGATTTATCAAAGCTCATACTGGAAACTCTAAGAGCTTACAAATATGACATTATTGCATATCTGCCAACACATCTCTCTAAATTACAGAATCTCATCTGTGATTCCTCAATCTCCTCCAAAAAAAAAAAAAAAAAAAAAAAAGCAGAACAGACAGAGGTCTCCCAATCTGCTGTAGATAATGCACATTTCACCATGACCTCTAGTTTTTGCTGTGAGTGCCGCTAGACCATTACTATGCATCATTGATGGTACACTAGCAGTGGTTATTTCAACTAGCTTAACCCCTGCAGATCTGCACATTTAGTTGAACCACACAGCTGCTAAACTACATCCTTGGCTGTAATTTTCCCATGCATGGCATATAAAGAATCATCAGTGTTTATTTAATGTGACAACTGTCTCATCAGGGGTATAGCTCTACCTTCCTAAAGTAAAAATGAGAAATAAGAGAAGCCAAATATATTTTATTTAGAGCTATCTTTTGGCTTTAAGTGAATGTGCCCATCTCTGTAAGCTGTGTCTAACATACAAACAGCACAGTTTGTTTTTGGGGATAATTTAGATGGGGATGTTATCTCTCGCCACCAACTGTGCAAACCAAAGGATTACTGGAGACAAACAAATAGTAAAAAATGTGTTTCTGCTCACAATGATATGACTCACAATCCAGAGAGGCTTTATGAAAACTTAATAGCAGGCCCAAAAAGGCAAAGATGAGAGGAGAGAGAGAGAGAGAGAGAGAGAGAGAGAGAGAGAGAGAGAGAGAGAGAGAGACAGAGAGAGAAAGAAACAGAGAGATAAAAGAGCTGTAGCCACTCACTCTATCCCCGCTGGCCTCTCTCCTCCATCAACCTGGCACTACCAAGAAAAACAGTTCATTATCATTGATCACACTGGATTCTATACACCACAGAGGCGCATGAAACAAGTTACACACACACATACACACACACACACACTCCAAAAAATCTGCAGCAAACAAGATACCCTTCACAGATGTCTGCAGCATCTATAACAGACCAAATTGAAATGTTCGAGCTCTTGCAAAGAAAACCTTTCATATTTCAGTCATTACCAATTTTTGATGTATTGCCTCTCCTGGGTACTGGCAAGAAAGAACAAGAGTATAACAGGGCCTCACGCCCCCCCCCCCCCCCCNCACACACACACACACACACACACACACACACATACACAAGAGGTCTTCTGGCTTGATAGCATACAATATTATTGCCATGCCATGCAATTTGCCCCAGCTGCAGTAATTGTGCTTAATTACATCTGTGTGATGCATTAATATCAAAGTCATGAGCCAAGACCTTGCATGTGTGCTTGTGTGTCTGTGTGTGTGTGTGTGTGTGTGTGTGTGTGTGTGTTTGTCAGTGTGTGCCTTTTAAGTCACATGTACATGAAGATTGGTGAGGTGGGAGACACCGCAGCAATAGACATCCAGCATCTCTAAACTCATGAATATTCAGCAGGAAATTTGAATGTTAGTGCTGCCATAAACCAACTGAAGCAGCAGGAGAAGCAGGGGAAAAAAACACCCTAAATCCTTTGTAACATGCAGATGATGACATCATACCTGCCAGGGGATGAAGTTGCGTCTTCGGAGATAGCACTCTTCGTTTAAAAGGCTTTTTGCTTTCTGTCAATACTTTGATTGAACCCTGTCATCTTCTCTCAAGTCGTCACTTCAAAGTTAGTATATTCTTTAGCTTTGTCATTAAAAGAGTAAAAGAAAAGTGGGCAGCGCGATAGAAGAAATTTCACACACACACACACACACACACACACACACACACACACACACACACTTATAGACAGTGGGTTTTGGGCAGTCTGTTACTGAAATGGTTTGATGCCTCTGCCTTCACCTACATTAGCGAGACTCCTGCCTCTGTGCTTTATCACCTCACTGAGCTTTCTTTCTTTATAGGGGTCTGCACATGCACACACACCGAGTCATTCACTGAGACAAGACAAACAGCTTGCTCTTCACCTGGGCTGTGCTGAAATACATCCACCACTAGCTCTTCTTTAAGTTCCCTTTTCTGTCTTTGCACAAACTTCTACAGAACTGCAATTCCTCCTCTTGTAATCTTCATCCAACACACCTACTAATCTACAACTCAGAAGAATGCACAGCTGAGTGTTTGTGGGTCCATCTATGTATGTGAGGGGGTGGGGCGGGGGGGTAGTGTATGGTATAGTGTCTGGTGGGCTGCATCGTCACTGCTGCCTGCACAGTTATAGCCAGGGATTTTCAGGGTCAATGTGCAGTTCTGAGCTCATTGCCCTTGTTTGGTGAGTGCATGTGTGTGTGTGTGTGTCTGCCCGGCTGTCCTTTTCTAACCTCCTGCGAACAGAAAAACCACCATGACCAACGAAGAGGCCTCCTTCATCAATCACCCACTGTCCATGTAGCTGCATTAAAAAGCAGCTCTGTTCACAGCAATGTCACTCCTTGTGGCCTGTTGCTGACATTCACAATGTGTCTGGACTGAGTCCTAATCCAGCCAATCAAATTGCTTCCTAGCCAGGTCAGGCTTAGGTCGACACCTCTAACAGCCCGTTGAGACAAAGACGAGCCTGCTTATTTCTCCAAACAAATCGTTAGACACAGGGCTGGCTGCCAGCGCCAGTATTCTCTGAGTCTGTTCTGTGTTCTGACAACTATCCAGCGCTAGTCTGCAATAGTTAGTCTACAGAAGAAAGAGGGAACAGAGGCATTTCGATCAATATGGGCTCATTATCTGTTGCTTTCTGTCCCAGAGAGACAAGTCTCACTGCTCAGCCTGTTGATGAGGAAAGCGCATCGCAATTCAATTATGGAATGGCCGAGATGCCAGAAGAGGTTTGATCAAGGCACTCTGCCTGGCTAATTAGCACACACACAGTGGTTCACAGGGGCTATTTTTACATCTGAGAGGAGGCGAAACTTGTTTTGTTAATGGTAGTTTTATCCTGTAATGGACTGGGAATAACCTGGCTCATTGTTAATGCATTGGCTTCAGCTAGGGACGAGTGGGATCCCTTGTGTTGCTCCATACACGTGCACATATACTTTCATATGAACACACACACACACAACACATACACACACACACACACACACACACACAATATGGTGACCTTTCTGAAAGGTCATGCAGGGTTCAGTGCAACCCCTCTTTGCAGGTTAAACTCATCAGAAGTGTGTAGGTGTGTGTAGCTATATGTGCGTGTATTTCTACAGGCAAGAAGTGCCAGGTCATCCACAAATAGTGCCAGGGGAAAACAAAGCTGTTTCCAGGAGTCTTCAGGGACTTTTTAGGCAGCCTGCTGACAGCTTTATAAACCTCTTAACAAATGGTCAACCTCCTTCTCTCTAATGAGGCAAAAAGGTCCAAAGACAGGGGAAAGAAAACAGGTGTGTCTCAAGGTGGGTCCATAGCCCAGTCAGTGTGTGGGTGTGAGATTAGAGAACGTCAATATTACAATAAGGGAGTAACATTGAGGCTACAGCGAGCATACTCTATATCTAGCCTGTGCTTCTTTGTTTATTTCTTAACTATCTGATTTATTTTCACTCCAAAACCTGACAGCTCTCACAAACACACACCACTCTCCTGTTTAAGTTCAGAGATGAAGTGGTGAAGGCAGCAGGAAATTACAAAGATGCTACAGCAACAAAGGCTGGAGATGGAAGCAAGTCACTAAAGGGACAACAAGACAGGAAAACAAACTCTCTACTTAATCTCTTTTCCTCTGAAATAGTGTTTCGGTTCAAATAACAATTTATTTCTAATCTAGGTCAATAGCCTATTGAATTTTTAAGCAGATGCACACATACCCAAACAATAAGCATGAACCTGAAACTCCAATGAGTATAGACTGTACCTATACATATACCTAAGAATATAGGTCAGAGTAGTATATTTTTTTAATCAGTCTCCAGCACACACATTTATACTCTCTTCAACTGAAAGTATCATGCTCCACAGGGAAAGATAGAAACAACACACAGAAATGATACAAGGTGCATTTAAGTGTTCAGACATGACTTTAGAGAATAAGTGTTTCAACTGCACCAACAACAGAGCAAAAGACCCCAAAAACGATGATGTTGGGGGGGAGGGGCTTATGTCCTGTGTACCTTTTTAACTTTAGCTGAACTTCAGCTTCTTTCCATCACCGTTTGAATGATTCCAAATGCCACTCCCCATATGCTTTCCCTTTGTAATGTGTTGATGAGATCACCAAAACTCTCCCGATCTTTCTTTGTTCTTGGATTTCCTCGAGCATAAAGCAATACATCATAACTTTCCTGTTTGACTCTTTGTCATGAGAAGATTTTATCGCTCCCCTAGCTGTTGAAAGCACCATTTACTTGGAGGCTTATGGTCTGAGCAAGCTCAGTTTTAATATCACCATAAATAACATTGTCACACCCTGTCAAGTAAACTCTGCTCAGGCATAGGAGCAGAGGCAGGTAGCCTCGTGAAAGACAGATTCTATGGGAGGCATCATCAAGACTGCACAGCTACTATCAGTAAAATGTCATGGTTCTCACTTGACTGGTTAGCAACTGAAAGTCATCAGTCTCCAGTGAGCTACAAGTCTGCATCCTGTGTGCTTTGTGGAGCATCGCTTTCCAGGATACAGATGGTTTGGGTTCTCTGTAAAAGGTTTCCTCAAATATAAGACCAGAGAAGCAATTTGTGTATTGATGTCTTGCATCATCAGGCAAATTTCCTGAAATATGGACATGATTTCCTCTGACGAAATGGTTGTTGAGTCTTGCAGAGATAGATGATGACTCTTGATCATGCTCTAAATTTGAATGTTGAAACAGTTAATCCATAAATTATGCCACTGCTGTCAATCACTGTGCCACCACTGTTTATACTGAGACAGACAGTAAGTGGGGGAGGAAAGCTGACTTCCAAATAGCACTAATAGCACCACCATATGCTGTCTGTCACTACAGCAAATACTCTCATAGATTAAGTACAGAAATTTCAGCACCACTATACCTGAATGTTGCAGAGTGGCCACAAAAACACTGATAAACTGATCAATCTAGGTTGATTATTTCAATTTGATCATCAGCAAGAAAGTAAGGTGATAAATGCTTGTGCCTCTGGAAAACTTATACATGAGTTTATATTGTACTTTAAGGACCTATATTTCTTAAAAACACAAAGTTTGTCATTTTCAACATGTGACACCATGGGCTAATGTTTTTCACCTAAAACAGTGATATTTTGACA
This sequence comes from Lucifuga dentata, assembly GCA_014773175.1. Classification (NCBI taxonomy): domain Eukaryota; kingdom Metazoa; phylum Chordata; class Actinopteri; order Ophidiiformes; family Bythitidae; genus Lucifuga; species Lucifuga dentata. The sequence goes on from VXCM01000989.1 coordinate 366,062, forward strand.
TTTGCAAAGTAGCCTATTATTATTATTATTATTATTATTATTATTATTATTNCAGTGATATTTTGACATTTGCAAAGTAGCCTATTATTATTATTATTATTATTATTATTATTATTATTATTATTATTATTTAAATATATATATATCAATATAATAATGCTTTTTTTCAGGCAGGGGAAAAGTTGTTTCCCACCAAACACACTGAGGTATGACTTAACTCACCAGCTGTAAAGCGCAAATAAAGATGAGAGTGCATCGTCCGCTGCAGCAGCCCATTGTGTCAGCGGGGAAATCGGGGCTCTGAGCCGGGAAAAGGGAACTTGAAAACCAGTCAGAGGAGCTCTGATACTCAATCCAGATCCACGCACCGGTGTCCCATTCTCCTCTTCCGCTCCTGTCTCTCCTTCTGTCAGCACTGGTGATTTTTCAGCAGGATCTCTCTGGTTTTGGTGTGTTGTTTGTCTGCGATCCGCCGTCCGGTCGCACTTGAGGTGACTGGCTGGGTGAACGTGTGTGAGCAAGTGTGTGAAAGGAGGAGGGGTCTGGGTGNGGGGGGGGGGGGGTATAGTCAAACAAGGGCAGGGATGGGCTGAGGGCGTCAACTGGTTTTGTTGTGACTGATAAGAAAGAGTTTGCGCTTTTGTGAATCTATATATCTAAATCTGATGTTTTTGTGTGTAGTTTATAAAGGAGGTTGTGCCAAGAGAAATTAACTTGCTCATGTTTTCTGGCATTTATAAATTAAGGAAGCATTAATGAAAACTTCCTAAAATAGTGTGTGGTAAACATTTTAGAAATTCTTTTAAGAAATTCTGGCGAATCAGTGGTTGTGTGTGTGAGCATGTATGTGCGTTAGGGAGGAAACTGTCAAAATTTTGTTGCTTAGGGTGGAGTACAGCGCCATCTTCTGGGTCTTTGAAGAGATACACCTAAGAAGAGGCAACAACATATTGTTCTAATAAGCCAGTAAGTTAGTATTCAGTGTATTACTTTTTTTTTTTTTTTTTTTTNTTTTTTTTTTTTTTTTTTTTGTCATTTTTAATGTTTTTGAGTCAAACTAAAGTCACCCTATCATTAGAATGATTAGAATCAACGGGATTTAAAGTACAAAGATTACACAAAGAAAGAAAAACAAAAGAAAAAGACAGTGTTCATTGATTGAAATTTAAAAGGTGGCACTAAAGTTTGGCTGTTAGTTTGGAAACTTGTTATAATGAATATGGAATTCAACTGAAATTAAAAATAGGCTGAAAGTATAAATCACAATCTTTAAGGTTATCCTGTTGTCCATCCCTTCCCTTTTCCTTTATCCAGACTCCCCTTGACCTCCCTCCTTTTCTCCACACAGACCTTTTGTTAAAATCTGCCACATAGTCACTGCTGTGTATAATCTACAGTAGAAAAGATCTTAAAAGCAGCTCTTTCAGCCTATTTTTAATTTCAGTTGAANGTGGCTGGTCCCTCCTCTCTGCTCACCACCCTGATAAATCTTTAAACATCTGCAGGCTGAGTGAGGGAACATTTCACATCTGATTTCATCACACACTTCTCCTCTCTGCTCCTTTAAAGCTCCTCCATCCCATGCCATCCTGCCCACCTGCTTCCAGCCTGGCCCAGGAGGAGCCTGAGCCTGCCTGATGCTCCTCTGCTCCTCCCCTGTCACTAAAAATAACCCCAGGGTATTTATGGAATTAGACAAATATAAAAGATTTGGGTGTAAATGCTCAAATATGCACATGTAAGCTAAATAATTCCTGTAAATATTCCCCACCTGTCTGTTTTTTCTGGGTTATGTTTATAATTGGCTGTTTTCTGTACTCCAGTGTTTCATTTCCTAGTGCTATTCTTCTTTCATATCTGTAATTCTTGTATTTTATGTACTTAGATTTGCACAATTGGAGTATGCTGCTTTCAAGCACAGACTGTACCTCATCTGACTCTGTATGTGACAAATAAAACTTAAAGATTGGTAGTAAGTTTGCTTCTCGAAACTGAAGGCTATGCTGAATATAAACTGCTCAGAAATTATAGGAACATGTTCTCATATATTTTGATCATTTATGTTGAAATTTAGATAGAATATAAATGATCATATCTCAGTATACTCTGTGTTCCTTTATTTATATTATTGGTGTTGTTTAACAACTTTCCCACTCATGACTAATTTAAGAAGCACATTTTTATGTGTGGTCAGCTGCACATGTGGAAAATATATTATTACTGCCTTGCATTCCTAGCATGAAATATGCCCATCTTTAACTGCATTTCTTACAGTATGAGAATATGTCTTTTGGATGTGTGACATAAAAATGTGTGAGGAGGGGTGATGCTGAAATAAGGCCACTGTTTTATCCAGTGTTGCTCCCGGGTCCCTTGGTGCTGTAGGCAAGACTACATTTATACATTTAGCACTGGATGGACTCTCAATGCCAAAGTTTTTTTTTATTTTTTTATTTTATTTTACTTTGAAAACTATAGGATGCAAATGACAAAGATAAGAGCTGTAGGGGATGTAAACTGACAATCTCAGTATAATACTATTCAGTTTCTATACCAATGAGCTATAGCAAACAAGTTGGAAGTCAGTCATAGAGTAATCTGCAGAACAAATGAATAGACTGATTTAATATAACGGATAGTGAAGCATGTAATCCAGGGATGTCAAACTCAACACAGAGGGCCAAAATTAAAAACTGGGTCTAAGTCAAGGGCCAAACAAGGTCAACCTGTATTGAAAACAGACTTAAACTGGCCTTGTTTTCATCAGAGGTGTTATGGCAAATTATTTATACACCAATATGAACTTCACTTTAACCGCTGCTCCAAAGACATCTTATATCAGAATAAATCAGAGATATATATAAAAGAAAAAACAGACAAATGAGAGATCAAATTCAAAATAAATAACATTTCAGTATCTTTCATTGTTTTTTATGTCTTCCTCTCTATCAGCAGTGTTTTACTGACTCATTTCCAATGAAAAAGTTTTATCACAGGCAATCAAAAATAGCCAGAAAACTGTCATTTTTCTCAAGGGAAATCTAAACTCACTCTTTGTTTTTCATTAACAACATCAACAAGCAAAATGAGAATAGTTTAAATGTGATCATGCCTTCTTATGTTATATTCTTTAATAACAGCCACAGCTCTGCAAAAAAGGCAACCAGGTTTATCCCTAATGGCAGTGAACAGCCTCTCTAACTCCACCTGTCCTGAAACCAGTTCTCAGAGTCCACCTTTCCATTGGCCATTTCCTCCACGGGCTAGCTTAAAGTTCATTAAAAGTGGCTGGATGGGCACGGAGGGGAGGGGAGCTGGTGCTTGCAGGTGTTGATTGATGCGCTGGGCTGTTGCAGTGCATTCTGGGATTTTTTGTATCGTTGATGTGCGCACTATATACCAGTGGGCCAGTTAGCAGGCAAGATATAATTGTACCACGGACCGGATGTGGCCTGCGGACCTTGAGTTTGACATGTGATGTGATCCATTCCAAGCATTTTTGGTTAGATTCTCAGTGCCAAAATTTGTATAGTTTTACTTTGAAAACGATATGATACAAATCACAAAAGTATGTTAATTGAAGGAAGACAAGGCAGATTACGCTTACATGTGATAAAAGTCAAACATAAAACACATTTTTTACCCAATAAAAATATTGGAAGAGACGTTTCAGGTTCTCTTTGATTTTGATAGGGACACCATGTCCTGACTGTCCATCTAAATCTCCGGTCTCTGGTGATAAGACATTTTATCTGGCTCAGGTGAGTTGTGGGTGCAGACAGATACAACGATGCAGAGGTGCACTGGCAATCGTGTGTGTGTGTGATATGCTGCTGAATGCTGTGATATGCTGACAAAACCACACATAAATGTGTGTGTGTGTGTGTGTGTGTGTGTGTGTGTGTGTGTGTGTGTGTGTAGCAGTGCGGCTCAACTGCGAGCTGTGGAGTGGGCCCTCGGCAATTGCTTAACTTGCCTAATGGAAAGACCCGCTCCATCACAAACCTTGATGGAAGTTCTCCTTGTGTTCCCATTTTTGTTCAACACCTCCTTATTGACTGTGTGTGTTTGTGTGTGTGCTTGTGTATTGTGTGTGTGTGTGTGTGTGTGTGTGTGTGTGTGTGTGTGTGCATGCGCCCCCAGAACACTTCTTTTGACAAGTGTGCCCAGTCCCTCAGGAGTTGTTGTTCTCCGGAAAGACACTAATGTGAAGTGACAGAACAGCCAGCAGTGCTCTGCTCTAAGGGACCCGCATTGTGCAGGAGACCTAAGAGTCTGGCTCATAGTGGACAACAGCACAAAAAGACCTGAGAAGGAGAAGGCTTTATTGTCCTTGAAAGTGTTTTAAGCTGTCGATTCTGGTTTCCATTCTCTCTCTCTCTCTCTCTCTCTCTCTCTCTCTCCTTACCATGTTTTTGGCGCTCGAACATGCAAACGCAGTCAACACTCAAGAGGACTTTGTCTCACACACATAAATGGACATTATCTAACAGGCAATTCATCCTCATTTGTGAGGCTGCCCAGAGTGTTGAGAGCAAAATAGATTCCATCCTGCAGCAACCTGAATGACTTGATTCCTCTAAATTATTTTTGTGCAGTACAGACTTACAAATGATGCAATAAATCAGGCTGGAATGGTGTATGTTGCAAACCAAAATACTGGACACTTCGCATCATTGCAACATCTACTGTGGCAAATAATATATATTTCATTTTCATAACCAAACTATTTAAATCATCACCAAAATGAGGTGCTCCCTTTAGCTCGTCAGGATATTTATCATACAGACACTAACCTATATACAGCCACCACTGGCTGTCCAGCAAGCATATGAATGCTTTCTTTATTTAGACCCATGCTCATAAAATTTTAACATCATACATGCAGCCTACCCTTAGTGACAGTCTCATCTGATGCCTCCTTTTCCACTGTTTTATCATGAAAAAAAAATCCTACACTCAGTAAAGAATAAATACTGAAGCTATTATAAGGAACATGTGAATAATTTAATGCCAGATTGTGCTTTGGAGAGGCAATATTGGTCCCCCGAATCCCTTTGAACAGTCGATTGTTATTATTAAGGTTGTCCACTTGGAGGCGCTAGTCTGAGGTCTGTTTTTATTGAATAGGTGCCACCAGAGCTGCGTCGAGTCAGATATAGAGAACTACAAAAATAATGGAAGTAAGGTGCTTTGCCTTCAAAATAAAAGCTGATCATACAAAACAAAATCAGGCTGTATAATCCTTGGTAATAGCAATAATACAATCCCATGACACAGTGGCGCAGTGGATAGCGCTGTTGCCCCACAGCAAGAAGGTCCTGGGTTTGATTCCCAGCCAGGGCAGGGCCTTTTATGTGGAGTTTGCATGTTCTCCGCGTGGGTTCCCTCTGGGTGCTCCGGCTTCCTCCCGCCTCCAAAGACATGCATGTCAGGTGAATTGGGAACTCTAAATTGCCTGTAGGTGTAAATGAGTTTTGTCTGTCTCTGTGTCAGCCCTGTGATAGATGGCGATCTATCCCGGGTGTACCCCGCCTCTCGCCCTATGACTGCTGGGATAGGCTCCAGCTCCCCCTTGACCCTTAACAGGACAAATGGGTACAGAAAATGGATGGATGGACAATCCCAATTAACTACCACTGGTTTCAGTTCATCAAGGTACGCTATTAAAATCAGCTTACATAGAGACTTGAAACATGCTTGAGACAGGTAATCCATCTCAGGGAAAAAAAACATGCCTGCTACATTTTTTGTCAAAGTTTAACTGATCCAACATGGAGAGACATGGAAGACAGTGTATGTCTCCATCATGGAGCATAGTCTCAGGATAAGATTGCTTTTACTGGGAAATTAAAATGACCATGCCTTCTATAATCATATAGAAGTGTTAGTAGGTGAAACATTGATATTTTTTATAATGTGGGTAGAACACTGAACACTTGATTTTGAAAGATTAGGGAATTTGGCAAAATAAAACAAAACCTAAAATACAGTTTTATGTTTTGGAAAGTAGTTGTCAGTGATGTAATGTGTATACGTGCAATATTTATTTGGGCTCAAACATGTAAAATCACTGGTATGGTCCTTTAACTTCTGTTTTTAACCTTGCTGCACCTCTCTACAATTGCACTTTTTTTGCGTTTTGAATTCCTGCTTGTTATTCTCAGTGGTGTTTTCTTCACATTTGTATCCTCATTTCTTTAAATTGTTACCTGCAAAAAAAAAAAAAAAAAAAAAAAAATGTAATGCCCTCCTTAGCGGTTCGTACGTCTGTGCATTTGTCAGTGAGGGTTCTATTTTGGAAGTATTGACAGGAAGCCCCTTATATTATTCCAGCTGTCTTGACCGAGTTTCAGTCACATGGTTGCTGCCTTACCGAGCGCTGATGGAGCCAGAGGAGACAAGCAGGAGGCGAGCCCCTCCGGTTGCGCGTCAGCATCCTCTCAAATAAGAATCTCCCGCTGTCACTTCTGCTCCAGATACTCAGAGACGGACGACAGAAAACCTGCTACACCAATTAAAACCTCAAATCTTATGACATGCAGCTGTTTTTTCATGTGATGTCAAAGAAGAGGAGTAAGGGGAGGATCTGAGGAGGCTGGAGCTTTGCAAAGAATGACAGTGAGGATCCAGGCGTGCTGTCCCAGGAGAACTCATCTGAAGAGCTGGCCGTGAGAGACCGGGATGCTCCTTTAACGCTCTGGAGGGTGTGTGAGTACAAAATATCTGCTGTCTGTCTGCTTCATTTTTGTGAAGACTTAACAGCTTGGGGGTCAGCTCATCGTTCCTGATCCTCTGTATCACCAAAGAATTATTCTCAACAATACCACCTGTCTGATCAATCATTCATAGGCTTCGTGGTAAAGTGCAGCATAACCAGATCTGCAGCGATGTGTGAAAGTTGCCTTGTCAATTTGGAAATGGTGCACTTCCCCCTGCACACACCCATAACTTTATGCATGCAGGCATTAAGGTTTAATATGCAACGCGCTACAGAGGGTGGTGATTAGGAGGGCGATCTTGTTCCTTTAAAGTTTTGATTGGAGTGAACATGTGTTGCACACTGTGACCACGGTGTCACTGTGAGGGTAATTATTAAAGCCTTTGTTGAGGGGTTTCCTATCAGAGGCACTCATCATTAATCCGCTGATGGCCCGCAGGGCGTGGGTGGCTATGATGATAAGAGAAAGGCTCCAGTCCTACTTACAGAGCAGGTCTGATTAATTATAGACTCAGAACTGATGAACTCAAGGGCTGGATGGTGCACAAGAGGAGACAGATATACCACACAAAAAGACTGGCTTTCAGATAGGTTTCATGTTTAATTTTCACCATATGGATGAGTGCAGTGAGGATAGTTCTATGTATGTGTGTTATCAGCTTAAATTATAGCTGTCTATCTGCCAAATGAAGGAGAAACAGAAAGCATTCTTAATTCTCTTAATGACTATATGTCTGATTAAACGAATGTGTCACCTGTATTAGAAACTATAGAGTTAAATGCTCATTGATGCTGAGTGTGTGGGTGTGAGAGAAGGACATCTACAGCAGGCTCAGTGCATGTAGATGAATGAAATCCACTTTCTATGCAGCAAGGGTTCCCATCCCCAGTGTGTGCATGTGTATGTGTGTGTGTGTGTGTGTGTGAGAGAGAGAGAGAGAGAGAGAGAGAGAGAGAGNTGTGTGTGTGTGTGTGTGTGTGAGAGAGAGAGAGAGAGAGAGAGAGAGAGAGAGTGTGTGTATGTGTATTTCACCTCATTACACTCATTGTGTTGACTTAAGCAGCAGGGTCACCCCTGAGGCCCATTCTCCTGCCTTACTGAGGAGTGATTTCCTGAATTTTATCACACTCACTCTGATTATAGAAGTACAGCAGCACATTGGGAGAAACATTCCAACTTAAATGTGAAGTCACTACCATCATTTCAACAGAAGCATGATCATTATTTCTATTTCCTGGAACAGATATCTATGTATTACACAATCACTATATGGTGTCCCAAGCACTGCCTCCCCCACTCATTGCAAGTGCATTTTGTTGAGAGGTGCTTAACTTGAATCTCATGTATTTCACATTGGTGAGGTGGTTCCACCTCCGGTTGGAATTTCAGGCAATTATGTTCACATCCTGCCCACACACACTCTGTACAGGAGCTCCTCTATTCTTGGTTAGTCTACAAACTGACAAAACTCTCTTCTTTCCAGCCTGTGTGCTGCATTTCTCCTGAGGCATTCTCAATATTCCCCCTGTGTATGTATTAAACATCAAGCATGTTGAACACCAAGTGTGGGGCCGAGCACTTTAAGGCACAGTCAGCCCTCTGTGTAGGGTGACAAAACAGTCATATGGCCCCCACAGGGCAGAGAACAATTCCTGCTGCTGATTCACCCAAGGCGACAGGACTAGAATGCTGCCTTCCTTCCTCCCATCCATCTTCCTTCCCATCATCCCTTCCCATCTCCATCTTGCAGAAATGAACATTCTCGGGTTCACTCTCACGCCCGCACCACAGCTTCTGCTGTGTTCTGTGTTTCCCACACGTGTGCATGCACACACATGCAAGTGTGTGCACTCTCTCTCTCTCTCTCTCTCTCTCTCTCTCTCACACACACACACACACACACACACACACACATGCACACACAAAATGTGCTTGCTGTTGGAGTGTTCTGACAATGTGAATGTTTCTTTGATCTTAGATTGATTGTTAAAGGTGTAAAAATGTGATTTGAGCTTTTCTTATTACAGGGAAAAAATCAGTAAAAGCTGTGTTTATGTACATGCTCGTATGACTTTGAATAATAGCTCAGGGATCAGGGGCCAAAGATTGGCTAGTCAGTCAGACAGATGTGCCCTAGCCTGGAAGTCTTAGAGTGCAGGACCTCAAACTGGCCTGCCACCCAGCATTAGAGCCACGGATCCATGACCAAAGGGCTCAGGGCACCAAGACTCACTGTCTGCATAAATAAATTGCTCTCAATTATTAATGCTGTGTATAGGGCAATGAGAAGCATTTCAGAGGCCAAGGCAGGAAACAAGGAAAATGGAAAGAAAGAAGGTAATAATGAAAGAAAGAAAAGATGAGCGGTCTTAGACCAGCATGAAAATGTGTGTGAAAGAGAAAGTAAGAGGTAGAGAGAGGGAGAAAAGAGAGAGAAATACTGAAGAAAGGTGGTGTCAGTGATGGAACAGGGGAAGAAAGGAAAGAAAGAAGTGGAGAAAAGTGAATGGAAGCAACAGCATTGAAATTTCTAACTTGTATCCTTTGTAAACTGAACACATGAGTACATACGATAATCAAAATACAGAGAGATCACCATAGCAACCAAATATCCATAAGAAATGCTTTATTAGAGATAGTGTCCTTTATATACTGGTTTCAGTGAATCTGGGAAACACGACAAGAAAAAGGTCATTGACAACTTGGTGTGCCATAGCTCCACCTTTTTCACCCTACAGCATATGACATCTTGAAATTCACACCAGCTTTTGCTTTCACTATGACAGCACACTCACATCCATTCTAGCACATATTCTGATGTTTCAATCCATACATTGAGCAGCATCATACAGTTTAACAGCATACTAGTATCATCATCATTAATAAATAATGGTTGGCTTATCATCCATCATGTCAGTATGCACTAAATCCTGTACATTTCATGCTCAGTACAGTATTACAGTAGCTTGGCATAATATCCATTACAGTAGGAGTGCTGTAATTCATAAGTATTGATTCATGTCTCTGCAGCATAATATCTCTGAACACAACCATATACAAGAGCAAACACAATAATGAAGCAGCAAAGCACAGGCAGAGATTTACATAGACTCGCTAGTAACTCCCCATTATCTCTAATGTGATACAATCATAATACAACAACTGGGGTTAATATGCTTGTTCTGCATGTTACAGCCCTATTATTATATGTGGATAATGTGCAGTATCTCCTGCTCCCATTTACTGTAGCAGCCAACCATGTGTACATGCTTTATTCTGCAGTATTTGTTGAGTTAACAGATTAGTGATGGATCTTCATCAGCTAATCTGATGCAAAGGAAAGAATACTCCGTTAGAAAGCTAAAGCTGTAACCGCTTGTACAAACATCTAGAAGTCACATGAACATTTTACTTTTAAACTACCTATCATTTAACTTTAGAAACAGTTTGAAAACACTTACAGGATTTACACAGCTAGTGAATTAAGCTAACAGTCCTGAAAAGACAATCTCTTAGAACAATGTGTTTCTACTAAAGAAATATTTACTTAATCCTTTGACTTATACTTGTCTTATTGCCAGTGCTCATTTTGTTGGTATATTAGCATTCTGATGCTAATGTGTGAAAAGCCTTCAAACTATGAAAGTATGCATGGCCATAATATGCTAGTTGGGTACTGGGCATACAGTGACCTTTTCATAATTCCAATTTAATGCTGCATTAGAGATTTTTTCGACCATATACTTTGTGTTTGGCTTTTCAGACATCTTATCATTTAGGCTCAGGCTACTGGCTACTGGCTCAGGCTCAGGCTACTGGCTCAGGCGTGATAGCCTGAGCCAGTATTGCTGCAGGTGCCACTCTGGTTTTTAATCTTAAAGGAAATAACAAACCCTGTGTAGCTATGGTTACTAGGTCCCATCTCCAGCCAGTCAAAGGTGCACGTTTTTGTTATTTTTTTGTTTTGTTTTGTTTTGTTTTTTGTTTTTTATTTATTTATTTTTTTGATCATCACAAACTTGTCGGATCCTGTTATTGCATTTGGAGAGAAGTACTCCAGAGACGTTAGTGAAAACTCAAAGTCATTATTTAGAACACATTTTAATTAAATCTAATTATACTTAATGACCCAGAGACACTTGAAATAGAAAAATGACTGTCCAACATCACAGTGTTTCCACAGTGTTTTGCCTTTTCTTCCTGTGTTTCGTGTTTTATTGAAATTCTATAGTGGGACCACACTTTGTTAGTTTGAATTTGTCATTTCTTGAAGGTGGGAAAATATCTACATCCAATAATACTTTAGTCTGGCCAAACAAGGTGAATCATCTGGGCCTCATTATTTAGGAAAGGGGATAGGCTTTTCTTCTTTATTGCACTGTAATTTATACTATTTGATGGGTGTATTTTGCACATACAAATCTTGACTAGTCTAGCTTTGAGAAAGGGATGGGTGTTAGTTTTCATAATACTCAGATTTGGGCTGGACACAGGTGTACTCCACTTCACTGTTCTACCTAGCAAATATAATGTCAAATTCTCTCAAAATTCCAGAAAATGGCAAGAAACCTGAGCTGTAGCTAAATTGTATGAAATGAATGAATACCTCACAGCAAGTCAAAATGACCATTAAAAGGTGTGTGTTTGTAATTATGTACTGTACAAGAATTATACATGGCCAAACAAATCAATAAAGCTATTGTCTCGTAATTTCATAATAACAAAAATATTGGTATATGGTGTCAGCATATTAGTGGTCAGTACATTATAGTGTTGGTTTAAACTCAGACATTGCTTGAATCAACTCATCTAGTTAAATCTTTGTATTCAACCTGTTTTGACTTGAATTTTATTGAGCTAGTTATGTATCTGACAAAAAACTCTAGATAAGGCCAATGATTCATAATAGGATATAGTGCAGTATGTGCACAAGTGTGTGTTTTTATGTTTTTTCTAAGCCATCTGTGTTGGTTTGCATACTTTGAAAAGGCACGCGTGTTTGCTGTTATTTCTTGCAACACCCTTATGATATGATCATGCATATGAGTCGTGCCATCCTGCCATAAATGTCTTTTCCTGTCTGAGGCACAGTCAGCCAGTGTGAGCATGTTTTGCGTTGGTGGCGGAGTTCACCTTTGCAACAGTGGCTGTTTGCTGATCCCTTTGACAGTCACACAGGTGTTAGCGTTGGAAGATCAGCCTCTACACTCAAAGACAGTGAGGCGTTCATACTGACTGCTGTGTTTATTTATTCATTAACATGCGGTTTGCTGCTCAGCTCCCCCTCAGAGGACAGTTATCACCTGTTTCACCTCCTGAGGTTGAGATAATGGTGCGTTTGCTATTATGATCTGTGATGCATGTGTAGGATCACACAAATGTGCACATCCACACAGCAGCTTGAAGCTCACCCCATATCCATAAAAAATGAGGGACGTAGAAAGCTAGAAACGGAAAGAGGGGTGGAGTAGAGTGCTCCAGGGACCATGGCAAGCTTGATCCTCTATTGATTGGTTTGGTAAGAGAATCCTCAGGCTTTTAGTGATGTTGCTTAATAAGAGTGGCTTGTGGAAGAGAGATCACATAAGCTGGACTCCACTCCAGAGGCTTCCTTGACTTTAAAGACTAGTTCACAACAAAATCAAAACATGTACAAGAGGGGGCTAATCCATTTAGATAATGGTTTTTTTGGGGGGGGGGGNGGTTTTTTTGGCATTTAAAAAATATCAAGATTTGGAAATATCTTAAACATGTAGGCTGATATTTTCCTCATTGAGGCAAATCAAACTGTATAGCTTTTCAAAAGTGGAATAAATGTCACAAACGTTTTCGTGGAGTCAGATAAGAGGAGCACAATTGCAGCTCTGTGATCTTCGCACACAGAAATTTAAGCAGCCGAAGGTTGAAAGTACCTACCGTATGCATAGCTGGATTACACAATATCGATCTCCTGAACTACTGTAGCTTTGTGTGTGTGTGTGTGTGTGTGTGTCATAGCGTGGATGCTGTGGTTTATGCATTGACGTAGTCATCCTTTAGGCATCCATGCTATCTGTCTGTCTTGGTGTAAAGTTAAGAGCCCAGAGCTTCAGAGAAACATTGAGCTATTTTAGGAGGCAGCAGATTGTGGTAAGCGAGGAAGTGAAGTGACACAACTGGGGTTGAGATTTCTTGGTGCCTGGAAATGTTGCAACTATCTTAATTTAGTACTTCTCTCCCCTGTGGCACGTTGCAGATTGCACCTCGCTACCATCAGATAATGGGTAGCTACTGAAGCAAGCAGCACATCAAAGAATGAAGATACACAATCACATTACTGACAATCATTCATTTACTTTTTTAATAAGAAAATGGGTTTATAATCAAAAACACTCGTATCGCAAGGCTTGTGCCCTGTAACTCCTGAGAATATTTTATATGATGCAATATTGAGGGTGATATTGTGTGTGTGTGTGTGTGTGTGTGTGTGTGTGTGTGTGTGTGTGTTTATTGAGAGAAGGGATTGAACTATTTTGGGATTTTTCTGATGATTTAATTTTAAATTTTATTATTTATGTATTCACCACATGAAAGAGAGCTGAGGTGGTTCTCTCTCTCTCTCTCTCTCTCTCTCTCTCTCACTTCTCTTTTTCATGCAAACACACACATATAAACCCATATTTATATGTCTTATTTAGCCATTTTCTACAGCTTACCCCTTATGCTTGTTCCTTCATTTGATCTGTATACCTTCCAACCTCCTGCTATTCAGCAACTGTAGATCCTGTGTAATCTTACGTGTGTGAATATGTGTGCACTTTGGTGTGTTTGCATGTGCTTGGACTTGTTTAATGACAGCACCTGCTGTGTTTGCTCCCTTCATTTATCCGTTTGATCGATAGCAAGCTGGGTCTGTCAGCATAGTAGCTGTCATAGAATCTCTGCTAACCCAATTAACCAAACTGTGCGCTAACCCAATTAGCAGAGACCCGCACTATATTAACCCAGTTCACGCTGTCAGACACACAGATCTCACAGACATCAAACATGCAAGGCCAGCAGGTCAAAAACAAATAAAGCCACCACCAGTATTATCCCCTTCTACCACACTGAGCAGCTAATACCTGTAAAAATTTAATGCAATGTTATGTGATGATTACTACTGTCACGTTTAATGAAATCAAACCACTGACAATATAACATTTAATAATAATAATAATAATATAATAGTAATATTAATAATAATGATATTATTAATAATAGTATATTATTATTATTATTATTATTATTATTATTATTATTGACAAAATAACTGACAAAACAAAATTTCAGACAAAATAAAAAACTCATAAAATCATGCTTTACTGCAACTGAGAAATTTACAGTATGTGATTGAAAAGTTATTGACCTAGACAGAAATGTATTGTCCATACAGGATGAGTTGGGCTATTTTCAACATAAAATTCTTAATTAAAAGAGAATAATTACGAGTAATATAATGTATGTGGGTTGTATTTATTGGACTCAAACATGTAAAATCACTGATATGGACCTTTAAGTGTAGCAGACTGATTATACTGAATGTAATTCTTACAGACTTTGTCTTTGTCAAATACATCTTTGGTTTCATCTTAGGCTCATAACTTGAATTAAACACCATATCTAAAAAATTTTCGGTGTAGCAGCACACATTTCGGCAGGTCCACATTAGTCATCTGTGACTTTTCTCCACCGTCAGATGCTTTGAGTGGAGTAATGGATGAGCAGGCGTAGCAACTTGGCAGTAGCTGTGCTTGAGTGGAGGTGTAAGGTAGGTGGCCTTGGACAAGAAGGCAGTATGACTCACCTAGAGATGAGCCTGCACACTCCATTGAGAAGCATCCTGCAGTGCTCTCTCTCCTGTCTCCTCTCCATCTGTGGTGCTGTGTAGGATAGGCAAAAAGAGAAGGAAAGGTAGAGAGATGGCAAACATGCGTGTAGGTTAACATTTCTCAGTTCACCTGGGGTAATGGTTTTTCCATAAGCTGCCTTTGTTGAGGTTGACCTGGCTTTTAAGACTGAATCAAATCGATGGCTTCCCCGTCTGAGGCTGGGAGGAGCAGGGGAACAGCTCTCTGTCTGCACAGCCATGATAACACAGCTGAATGGATATTAACCGCCTTACAAATGGAAATGAAGTATCCAGTGAAAATTAGAAACAGTCATCTTAGTGTTGGGCAGTTAATGGGAGATGCTAGTATGACGGTTGGGCGTGTTGCACTTTGGCGTTTGTGCATCGGATCTCAGCATTCACTGGGCATTTGAGGTTCATGCTGTGCTTTCCTCTTGGTTTGCAGAAATTATACATACGCCCTCTGAATAAAATGGTTTTGCAGATCAAGGCATGTGAGATTGAATGCAAGCTTGCAACTGCAGAGAGTGACTCACCCAAAAACCATGGGGGCGTGTGCTACAGTACACCAACATACAATATGCACTCATCACAGTGCATGCTTGTTCTTACTCTGTCTTCCTCTCTCTCGTTCACCACATCTCTATTTTCCCTCATTTGCTCGATTGCAAACACACACACACGCACGCACACCCAAACAAACTCATGCTAAGGGGGTAGATTTACATTTTAAATTGCTGACACAGAAAGAGAACATTGTGATCAGGCCCAATCCTATGAAAACCCTGGGGAATGGTTAAAATACATCATTCATAGATGCTGCCTGCCCTAGAGATTAAAGTGGAGGGGAATGTCCATGTGTAAGTGTGTAATCTGTCAGAAAAAGATAAGTTGTCTAAGTTGTCTGTGCACAAAGACATCTCTGTGTTTCTGCGTGTATTATATGCTTTAGAGGGTAAAGCTGATGAAAATTGCCATTGGGCGAATGTGCTGTAGTAAACGTTTACAAGGAGGTGTCGACATGTATAACTGTTCCCGTTGGCTCGGAGGAATCGTCCTCAGGGAAATAAGGGCAGCAGTAAAGCAGAGATAGGCTGTCTTTGACAAAGAGTTATTTGTCTGTCCTATATGTGTACATTTTCACTTATTTTAAGTCAAAGATTGATGTAGTAAGCTGGAATAAATGTGCAAAACACACACATATGGAGATTCTTGGAATATATGACTTCTATATGTAAGGTATGGTTGTTTGTGTGTCTTTATGTTTCTTGCATACACACATACAGTATGTGGACATACTGTATGTATGTGTCTAGGCTGCAGGTTGTGTTGTATGTGTTGTGTGAGTTTTTCCTGTTGTGCGTCCACTTTTCGTGCAGGACTTTCAAGGGCCTCCATATGGTGTCTGGGTGTACATATCCTCTAGGAGCAGCACTCAGCATCTGTTTGTGGACACATGGCATCACACACATGAAGTTGTGGTCGTTACACTTCATAGTGCTACACGCCTGTAGCTAAGGTGGGCAATCTACCGAGAAACCCAACATACCAGACAAAAGATGTTATGGGTTTGAACCCAGATCACTACCATAGACATATATAATGACCTTTAGCTCTCTTACACACTTACTGTTGAAACAGAAACTTGTAAAAAAGGTCATGGATAAGGCCGGTTCAAGCAAAATACTGTAATACATATGGCAGGGATCCCTAACTGACAGCCCATGGGCCAAATGCGGCCCATGGGTCCTATCTATCAGGCCCTCAGATGACTTCTCCAAAAAAATAAAAAAAAAATAAAATAAAAATGTTGTACTTTAGTTGCACTTATCTCGGGGATTGCATGGTCATAAAATGTCATGCTTGGGCTCATTTTGTTTATGAGAAGCTAAGCTTCCCATAAGTATTTGTATATCTCCACTTTATTGACAAATGGTGATTATAAAATATCATGAACCCTCCACAGGGACGAGCACACAGTCTCCAGTCTGTCAGTGGAATATTACACACATATTACCAGGGAAAGCATGCCTATTGCCATGACTACATAAAAGCTGATAGGACCACTGACCCATCAATCAAATCCTCTGCTAGGCTACTATCAAATCACAGAGAGGGATTTTAAAATTTAGAATGCCCTCTGAAGTTACATCATCGAGAAGTGACAAAGCTAGGTTTTAGCTCGGAGGCTATCTTGTGCTTTAGTTACATTTATCTCGGGATTGCGTGGTCATAAAATGTCATGCTTGGGCTCATTTTGTTTGGGAGAATCTAAGCTTTCCATAGATAACCATATATCTCCATTTTATGAAGAAATGGTGATTATAAAACACGGCAAATGCTACAACAGAAGTGCTGGGCTGGGCCCGGTGCCGGGCCACTCTGGTTGTGAAGGGTTACTTTTAAAAATAAATAAAAATTAGAAAATTGTCCCCCTGCCACCACCACCAGAGTTGTTTCAGAATTCCAAAAAAATTATTTGTAAGATTTATTTGGAATAACAAAAAAGCTAGGCTTCATTTATCGCTGTTATATTTACCATTTGACCAAGAGGGCTTAAAATGTCCAAATTTATTGTGGTATTATTGGGCTGCACAACTGAGGTTGGCTATGTTTTATTTCTCAACAAGTGATTCTCCACATTGGACAGAAATGGAATCTAATGGCTTGAAAGTACCCCTTCCCATGTATATATATTCAGATACAGCAGTGAAACTAAGGAAACAGACTGCTAATCCAATAGTTAAACATATGATAAAAATATGGTATGATGTAAAAAAAAATATATCTAAAGGACCCGCTATCTCTGTCACAATACAGCCCAATATGGGGCAATCAAAATTTTACAGCAGGAAGAGCAGATGTCACATTTAAATTATGGGCTTCCAAAGGTCTAGAAATAATTCAAGATTTATACTTACCAAATTCTGAAATAATGGCATCATTTGAAGAACTAAGGATTAAATTTAATCTCAACAGAAAACACTTATTCAAATATCTTCAGCTAAGAAGTTTTGTTAAAGCAAACCAAAACAACACAGTTACTAAACCTTTGCTATCACTTATTGAAGAAATGATGACAAAGGACCCCTTAAGAAAGGGTATTATATCAGGGTTTTATGGTTTGCTGGTAGCCTCCTCACCAGAAAGTTCAGCATATAAACTAAATGCTTGGAAGGAAGATTTAGAAACTGAAATTTCAGTGGAAGATTGGAAATGAGCTTGTGCTGAAGCTCAAACTCAGACAGTAAACACACGCCTCAAACTAATACAGTACAACTGGTTAATGCAAACATATATGACTCCTGTAAAGCTCAATCAGTATAATAAAGACATGCCAGACATATGTACTAAATGCACTGAGGCTAAAGGAACACTGTTTCATTGTATTTGGCAATGCAGGAAAATTAAAATATTCTGGGAAGAGGTACGATTAATAATTGAAAGGATTATCTCAAAGCCAATTGTATTGGACTCTCAGCTTTTTCTTTTGGGTATATATCCAGAAAAGCATAATTATAGTAAAAATGACCTAATATTGATAGACCTTAGTTTGCTAAATGCTAAAAAGTTAATTGCACTGATGTGGAAAAAAACTTACAGACCAAAAGGTACACAATGGGTAAGGCAAATGTTGTCAAGTCTTCCATTGGAAAGCATCACTTTTACATTGAAAGGTAAACAAAAAATGTTTGAAGGTATATGGAGACCCTTTATGTATTATGTAAATCAAATTGATTTGGTCAATGATGAAGCAGAAGTTTGAACGGTGGTTGTTGGGCCATGCAGATTCTAAGATTGAGACTCTTGAAATGACCAAAGAAATGTGAAAGAGCTTACAGAATTCTGTATTCTGTAATTCTGTATTTTTTTTTCACTAATTATATTTCATAATGTAAGGATTACCATCTGCAAAAAAAAAAAAAAAAAAAAAAAAAAAAAAAAAAAAAAAAAAAAAAAAAAAAAAAAAAAAAAAAANTTTTTTTATTTATTTTATTTTATTATTATTTTTTGCTCATAAACATTTACCTGTATGTTAGCAGCCACTTCAATTTTGTTATTCTTTATATGTGAAAAAGTGGTGAGGCTATATATTCAGTGTTATTTAAAATCAATAAATGTATTGTTCAAAATAAAAAAAATTAGAGAATTGTTTTCTGTTGTTATTACCAAATGAGAGAAAAAAATCTGGTCAGGTCCAGGGGTGGGAAATGAGNGTCGTGTAAGGCCACAGTCCACAGGAGTGTATTACATATTGTGCTTGAAATGCCCTCCTGTGCAGAAAGGGTGAACACCATGGTAACGGAGTTTCATTTTTACTAATAACTCAAAAATAACTTTCCTTGTAACCGTTTATTGAGCTGAAGAGGATTTGAAGGTGCACAGTTGGCTTAGAGAGAAGAAAAGGGAACTGCTTCCTCCTCTCGTCTCCTTTTCCTCTTTCTGCTCTTTGATCCTCACCTCCTGCTTCATATTTTTTTGATTGCCATGTTTATGACAGCTCCTCTTCCTCTCTTCTTTCCTGCTATATGGTGCAGGATGTCAGCAGTTCATCTTCTGTTGGAGGTCTTCGAGCATACACATGCATAAACACACACACCGACATGCACACGAGACACACACTTGGAGCAAGACACACTCTTTTAGAGGTAAAGTGAGTGCACTAACATCCGCAATGAATAATTGAGTTATCTGGCTCTGTGCAGAAATAGCAATCTCCCTGCCACAAGTGTGAAAACATTGCTCGTCACCAGAGACTTGAAAACTGGTGCTGCTGCGTATGTCTACACATGTATTATGTGTGTCTTTAGTTTTTTTTTTTTTTTTTTTTTTTGTTCCTGCTTGTTTTACTTTTAGATTTTGCTTTGCAAGTGAACATTTTATCTGGGATGTATTACTTGCCAGTTAATCCAAATTGTGGCATAAAGTTTCATACTTGTATGCTACAAACTGGGGACTGAAATGAATGAGGACAGAAAGTAAAGATGCCATTGTATGTTGGAAGATGAATGTGAATTAGTAATGAGGAGACACAAGTTGAATACCCCTGATACCCTGTTCCCACTGCTTTTCACTGAATTGAGTCAAATAGTCCCACGAGGATGTAACTGTGATTGCCTTGTGGGGTTCCATAGATTAATTGTGGGAGGCTATGACTCATTGATTTTTTTTTAGTTCATATTGGGAAAATGTATTTTGACAGAGCAGAGAATATGTCTGATTGTTTCTTTTTATAACACAAAATCTTAATGTTATAAAATCATTTCCATGTGAGTGCGCAGTGCAACTGCAACTTTTAGAAGTTCCCTCATGTAAAATGTAAGACCTCTTTCAAAGCAAGTCTGGAGATTATCCTTACTGTTTCAATCATCATAACTGGTGTTATTTGGATAGTTTCAGTATTCAGTCTGTCTCGGTGAGGACTGACCTGACGTAAATCAGCTGACTTATACACACTGTCATTGTATGAGAGCTCTCAGGATCCGGGTGAAGCAGTGAGAATGGTGACATGACAAAGCTGAGGGAGCAGTATCACAGCAAACTGACAAATAAGGCCAAATCTGACAGGCAAATCCTCAGAGCAATGCCATAGTTTGACAGATCCTTCACCCAGAGGAGCAGGAGCTAATGGCCCACACAGCAGCACCATTCATGAATTCTGCTTCATAATGTTACATTAGAATCACAGAGTGGTGATTCTGCGTAAAATAATCATGAAGTCACATCATAGTTATAACACAAATAGATGTATAATGCAACGTATGGCTGTAGGGTGTGAGTGTTACGTGAGGTTAGATAGAGGAAAAGGTTGCCTATGATGCAGTCGTATGGGCTGGGGGGGNGGGGGGGGCAACCAGCTGTCAAGTCTAAAATCGCAGAGCTCATTTCTGGGGGGACGGCAGCAGATTAAACAGCAATCCTACTGATCCAACCAACACACTTATCATCCCCTGTGCCCCTCCCCCTCATGCACACACATCCATCAGGTTAAGAGGTGCTGCCTTCAGTGACCACTTATCTTTTACTGGCCTGCGACATTAAAGAAATTTGTTCTGTAAATGTGACAGGTTGCTGCCATAATAGGTAACAAACCTGGAAGGAGGATGAGGAAGAGACAGAGGCTGAATTTGTGGGGTTAAATCTGGGTCAGGCTAGTCCAGGCTGGACTGTTTCAACAGCTGTAGACTGGGATAGATTTTAGGATGATACTGACAAGAAGCAGACGAAGACAGCAAGAAATGCATAAAGGCAGCTTCTTTTTGCTAGGTGTTTCACAGCTTTCACCTGTAGCCTATGGCTAGGCATGTGTCAGTTGTGTTTCCGGCTTTAGGTCCACTTCCACAGCTGGTCTTCCCTTCTTCTGTTTTTGACAATTAAGACTCTTTACGATCAAAATCATCATAAATCTGCTCTGTCCAGACATCTCAGGCAGATCTGGCAAAATCAAAACATGCAGGGAGAAGACTCTCTATGGATAATTTGAAATCCTATTTGGATGTTTCCCAACATTGCAACTGAGAAAGCTATCCCAGCTCCCACAATTCTCTCTGTCTCATTCTTTTATTCTGCCATTTTCTCTCTCTCTGTCTCTTTTTCTCTTGTTCATATTTCTCACCGTGACTCTTTTCTTTCTTGTCTCTCTTTCTCTTTCTCTTTGCCTCCTTTTGGAGCTAGCAGGGAGATTGGGAGGGTTCTTCCAAATTGGCACACAGATGAATAATGCATCTAAAGCAAAAGGAAAGAGCGGGAGTTGGATATATCTGCCTGCCAAACTCTTCCTCTGTATTATCGTTGTGCTGATACTTCAGAAGAGAAAAAAATGCTTATCTGTCTTTATCCTTGCCATGTACCTTTCTCAATGCTGTCATTAACTTTGTAAAAGCTGCTAAATGCACTGAGCATATTAACACACGTTAAACACTGTTACATTGGGTAAAACATTCCTGAATTTTGTAAATTTGTGTGGAATGATGAGAGTTGTTTTGCTGCAAAACACATAATGTGTGTGTGGGGTTTTGATTTCTCTGTCACTGTATATATGGAGTTTTATTTATTTATTTATTTTTGCTATTCCCAAAATGCAATGTTAAAAAGCAAGCTGCACTCGAAAGCATCAGCTCAGTGGTGCACCATCATTAAAGTAATGAGCAGGAAGTTAGCGCTAAAGTCAACCACAAACATAGGGATAGAGAGAGCGAAGGGGTAGGGGCAGAGGGAGACAGGAAGAGGGAGGGAGGGAGGGAGGGAGAGAGAGAGAAAGAGAGAGAGAGAGAGAGAGAGAGAGAGAGAGAGAGAGAGAGATCCCCAATCCCATAAGAATAAATCTTAAATCATGAATGTTGCTTCTGATTCATTCTGGTTAATTAAGTCAAGTCAAGTGAGAGGAAAATGGGGTCTTGCCTGCATCTGTAGGATCAGCACCAAACTGTATTTGCAGCTTATGAAGTCTCTCACTGGAACTGTCCTCTGCACTCAGAAGAGAGAGAGAGAGAGAGAGAGAGAGAGAGAGAACAAACTGCACCAAGTCTATTCCTCCCATTTTTATCATCTTGACCTGCTCACACAGAAATTCATAAACAGACACTCACTTCACTTCAGGTCTGTTTAATATCCATACTGTAAGAAAAAAAAAAAACAACAACATTCCATTCAGCATCAGATTTCAGGGTATGTTTATCATGTTTTATTATTTAGTCCCCATTTATGATAAGACATTATTTGCACATCCGGCTCTCAGCATTTCATAAAACACACATCCACACCGAAACTGTCAGAAACAGTCATCTTTTGGTGGGGCGACTTTTGCAAGGAATGAGGCAAAGGAATGAAATGTCAAAATTTTGTGTAACTCTAAAAATAAAACAACTCAAGTGTTGCCATTTGGGGATATCATAGACACGTAATCTGCAACAGCTACAGCAAACAGTTCTTTATACTCAACAAGAACCACAAGGCAGCTGCCAACTGTCCTCTACTGAAAATAATACAAAGCGGCTTTTACAAATGTTTATGTAATTTTTAACTAAGTACCTTTAATGTCTTAAAGGCACAGTACCTAAAATGGACTGTCACTCAGTGTGCAGAGTAGTGCTGCTGCAAGGGAGGGAAGAGGAGGAGTGTGTTTTCAGTGTGTTTTTTGCACATTAAAGCTTTGCAGAATAGATCCCTAAATGAAAGTAAGAGCACAGAAATCTGTATAATCTGTCCCTCTTAAAAATATTTTTTTCTTGACAGACATAAAAGCAGATGTGGGTCTGCAAATTAGCAAAAATAAAAGCAAAATCACATAGAAGGTACACATGCACTCATGTTTTATATTTCAGTGAGACTGTAAAAATGCGGGATCCTAAAATATGAAAAACAAGATTTTATTTGGAAGGTTTGGATATGGTACCATTGCAACAAGGGGAATCAGCTCACTAAAATTGTGCATAATAAATGTAGCAACAAAAGCCTTGATCAGATTTAACACAATTATTTACAGATAACTTTATACATGTCACTTAATACTCTCACTCATATTAACAGGAGGATGTTGGCTGAAGCTTTGAGCACAGTCTAAATCATATTTGTTCTTGCTTATGAGATTAGAATGGTAGTCCAGGACAAATAGCACAGCAGGTTGTGTCCACATGATCTGTTGCGTGATTGGTTGTAGCAGGTCATTCAGGGGTAGGAACTAAACTGAATTTTCAAGTGCTGGTAGAAGGTTTCAGTCCTCAGTGGGTGTGTGTGAGGTATTTCATGGCAGCCAATGGCAAAAACATCAGGGGTTAAGCCATCACCCCTCCCACCTCTGCCTCTCAGCGTCTCCCTCCCTCCCTCTCTCTTTTTCTCTCCATCATGCCATGTTGTTATGTTCGGTGCAGCAGTGTCCCGCGGGGCTGCAGATCGCTGTGGACATGATGTGATTTCTCGTCTCATCTGTAATGTGCTGCATCTCAGGACTCTGATGAACTTGCCTCACAATGTTTGGAAGGCATGTTGTCCTCTGTGCTCCCCCTTTTTTCTTTCTGCCATTTATTTCTGTCTAGCTTATTTGCACATCACTGACCAATCTTCAAAAAGCGTGACAGATTGATTTTCAGGTGAGGGGAATAGAAGGTGGACTGCTTTGTGGGTTGATAGCCAGTCATCGCCTGAGTTCAAAGAGCAATATTATATCTTGGTTTTTTTGTTATTTGTTTTTTTTAGCCTTTAACATGCAGTTGTTTGAAGCTTGTGAAGTGTCAAGGGCATTGTTAATTAATTTTATTTAATGAGCAGGAGCAGGACTTACCTGCACACACACACACACACACAGAGAGAGAGAGAGAGAGAGAGAGAGAGAGAGAGAGAGAGAGAGAGNACACACACACACACACACAGAGAGAGAGAGAGAGAGAGAGAGAGAGAGAGAAAGAGAGCAATCCTCATATCTCGGTGTATGCTCCATTGCTGCTCTGATAATAATCACTTAGTTTGATTTTTCCTAATGTGATGACAAAGGCCGAAAGCTGCACTCATGAGCGTGACTAGGACGTATCGGCCTTGTGAATCTCTAGCTGCAATTATGAAAATTACATGGCTGCCGGCTTTGTTAATCCAGTGTGGAAAGGCAAAAGGAGCTTTTAGGGAGTCTACAGTTGCCATATGTGATAACATGCAGCTTTGGTTTGGGGATACAAGGGACAAAGACCACACCAGTTGAGTAATACTGAGTTGTGAAGTTGGTGGAAGTGGGCTAATTTGAGGGTCATGGGTCATTTTGTGAACTCAAATTTATGTACATATTCCTGGTGTTAGTTGGCATTGCCACAGTAAAATGTGTTAGGATTGTTGAACAGCAAATTAAAGAGATTTAAGGCCAACTAGAGGCTTCAGGAGCTGAGAGGGAGCTTTGGTAACTTGAATGAGATCTGTTATATTAGTTGTTGTTGTGGTGGAGATTGGCATAATGGAGTGAGAAAGATGGTTTGCTCCTGTGGAAGAAAATACTATTCCATTTGTGGTGTAGTTCAGGAACATTTAGTATTTTATGCTGACTGACAAAGCACCTGAATCTTAAACTAGGCATGACCAATATCTTACAAGCTAGAATGATGCCTGTATTATATCATGTCTGTATGATACAGATTTATGTGTCTGCTTGAGCTCATACCTTTTTATTACTTATTTCCTTATTTTTCTTCCCAGCAGCTTGTTATTTTTACATGTTGTTTCTAGGTATTATTATTATTATTATTATTATTATTATTATTATTATTATTATTATTATTATTATTATTATTATAACAGCACTACAGCACAAAGAGACTGTGGAAGTTAAACTTAATGAACAATTTGACTCAGTTTGACTCAAGACATTCTAAATTAAGTGATCAGCTAAATATCCATATTGTAAATGTATGTATGTATGGGAGCGTGTGTGTGTGTGTTGTCTGTGCAGTGTTAGAATACTCAAAAATGTTATTTGACTTAATTCTGTAAAATTTGAAATTACTGCTTATTCCTGACTATTTAAAAATTGAAAGCAGTGAGTCATTGCTAAAACATTACATTACAATAAGTAATTATTATAATACACTCCTTTAACAAGCTTTATTTGCCACTTTATTTCTAAGAGCATTTGAAATCCAATGCGGTAACACATGTACTTGTTAGACAAAAACTGTTTTTTTGTTGTTGTTTTTTTTATTGTGACTTGCCGATAAGTAACATTGGTTGTATTGTTAAAACAGAATCTCTAAGTGTACAAGGATTAGAGCAAGAGCTGCAAAAATGAATTAAATGTAATTTTAGGCAACTGCAGGGAATCACCAAAGAAATTGTGCAATTAAATCTAAATGTAAACCACTTATTGTATACTCACATGCTTTGTTTGGCTTTTGCTCTGTAGGATGTCAGTTATATTCATTTTTTCTGCTCTTTCAGTGCAAGTCACTGCACATGGGATGATGAACCAACATGCCTTCCTTTATGAAAATATTAATAATTTATACCAATTCATTATGTAATACAAAATGTCAGACATGAAGTGGCGCACATTTTAACTCTTGGATGCAGCCCAAAAAAAAAACAAAAAACCTTTTGAAGTAGTGAAGGCAGCGAGACCCCAGGAACATTTTTTATTATAAGTTATTATTACAAGTGATTTTTTTTTTTTTTAAACATTTGATTGAAACCTGAGAGAGGGAATTATATAGGTTTTGTAGATATTGCTTAAGAATTGTTGTAGATATTGCTTAAGAATTGTGCATGCGTGTGTGCTTTAGTGCTGTTGGTGATGTCAGAGACAGAGGAAACCTTCCACCCTGTGGTTGTGCTGCACCGCTGCATCCTGCTTGCTGCTCTGCTAATTTTGCTGCTTGCATCCGTCCCTAAACGTGTTCTCAGCTCTCAGTTTCACCTCATTATCACTTCCATTATTATCAGTATCAGTAACATCATCATTATCGTCATCATCATCATCATCATCATCATATCACTGACATCGTTATTGTAATGATCAGCAGCAGCAGCAGCAGCAGGTATCATCAGTGCTATCATCATTCTCAATGTTCTATTATTATCACAACATCGTTTCAGTCATAACATTCTAAAAATGAAGACAGATGCCTGAATAAACATTCTAACCATATGCCACTGTTGAGCTCAGTGCAGGGGCGTTGTGCGACATACAGAATCTGTCTCTCCTCCTCCTCCTGAGGTCGTATGCCCCTCATGAGCTTCACGTACTGTTTAACTATCGAGCTGCACCGAGACATCTGAGCTCCATTCTATCGTGTGTTCGCTTGTGTTACAGAAACCCTTGTATGTATTTCTCCTTTGAATATTTCAGAAGGGGTTGACAAAATGCAGGCAGAAACAAACTGCTGATGACCTCCTTCTCATTGCCTCCTCCTTTTTTTATCCCTGTGCTCCCCCCTCCCTTTGCACATCTCATATTCTCCCGGTCTTCCCCACTATTTCTCTCACTATGGTCCTCTTCCTCATCTCATCACTTTCTCTTCCCTCCCCCACTGCTTATCGCTTCCACCTTCCCTCTCATCGTTTTCTCTCTGTCTTCCCTCTTTTCTTGCATCCTTTCCCACCTGTCTGTCCTGTCTTCCCACTCGTTTGGCCCCGTGTATGCTTTCATTGCCTCTCTCTTGCCCTTCCCTTTCACTCACTCCTTCTCTGTTCTTCCTCTCTCCACGGGGTTGTACTCTGCCTTCCGTGCTGTCTGTCTATTCCATAAAGGGCTGTCTGAGGCCTCTGGTCTGCTAATTCATTCGCCGTGCATCGCTTCACTTTTCTGCGGGCTCAGGCAGAAAGACAGGGAGAGAGGGAGGGGGGGAGAGAGGGAGGGAGTGAGCAAGAGACAGAGCGAGAGANGAGAGAGAGAGAGAGAGAGAGAGAGAGAGAGAGAGAGAGAGAGAGAGAGAAGAGGACATGGAAAAGGGATGCAGCAGCTTTATCTCCAAGAAACAGAAAGCCAGAGCCAGAGCCAGATCCTATGTTGGTATACTCCAGAATCTCTTCCTCCCTCTCTTCTCTCTCTTTCTCACACATAGTCAGGCAGAATGTCTCTCTCTTTTACTCTCTTCCACAGTATATACAGTATAAGCTTGCCATGGCCTCCTTCTGCTCACTGCTTGCTTTGTCATTTGCATCCCTGATGTTCAGTTTGCTCTCTGATCTAATACTTATACCACATTGCTGCTAATGTTTCTGTTTATTAAGGAATGAGTGTGCGTGTTTTTGTGAGTATATCACGTGGTTCTTTGAAGAGGTGCAGATATTTGGAAATTGTCACAGTTCTGTATGTCTGGTTAGCCACTCACCTGCCATTTCTGCATGCCTGGTCCTCAGCTACTCACCTGCCATTTCTGCCCGCCTGGTCTTCTGTTCCTCACCTCCGTTCATCAGCCTGATTCATTTCAGGTTCGGACGCTGTCACCAATTAGCACCAATCAAGCATGGATTTAAACCCCAGTCTCACACTCACCCTTTGCCAGATTGTTCTTTGCCATCCCCGATGCGAGACATTCCAGCGTCATTTGTGGACTGACCTTCTGTTACCGACTCGGCCTGTTTAGGACTATTCTGCTCGTCGCCCCCCTGGTCACCACCTCTGCCTTCTGTCCCTGACTCCGATTCCAGTCTCTGCGTTTGGACTCTTTGACTGTGTCTGTATCGGCACTTTGTCCTGCCAGTTTTTCTGCCTGCCTCTGTGTTGGACTGAGAGCTCAATTAAAGAACTTTACTTGTCGGAGTTGTACTGTGTGCTGCATTTGGGTCCAAACCCCACCCGTCACAGAAATGTTGTCTATCAATCTGCCTTAAACATTATTTTTTTCATTTTGTCCAACGTAAATATTTGACAGGTGTTATTCTAGTTATCTTGTACTTATAAATAAATGCTGGCTGTCTTATTGAAGTCTTTACACCAATATTAGAATACTGTACCTTGAAATCATATTTGGATGCCGTAATTCAGTGCATCTAGCTATATTATTATCTATAAAATAATTTCATTCATTATAGTAACTAGAGTGGACACACTAGTCAACCTTTACTTAAGTTTAAAAAAAAAAAAAACAATAGCAACAATACCATTAAAACATACTAAATACTTTAGTCTTGCATTTGTTTTAAAGACACATGTTGGATAATTTACACTCCAACAATATGTAGGATTTTGAAGGGGATTAAATTAAAGATGGTGGTGATAACCTAAAGTCCAACAGTTTTTATGTTTGATTTGGTAGCCTCTACCAAGGAAGATTCTTTAAGAGAGAATGAGTGATTCACCACCAGTCACTAGACAATGACAAGGGGAAATGTATGTATGTATACTGTACTTAAAATCATGGCAGTATGTAACAATGATCAGCATACAAAGATTTACAGCATGTAGATCTGACAGCAAATTACAGAAAGTCAAGGATTGCAGAAAACAGTCTCTCCATAAAGGAAAGTAGCAAATAACTAGCAGAGGTCAAAGTGCATCCTGTTTGTTAAAGTGTGGTTTCCCTTCCAACGCTGCTCTACCAGTCTAAATGTTACCCACCAGCATCCAGTTCTCTGAGGTGAATCCAATATATAGTCTTCTGGCTTTGCTTCAAATATAGGATATGTCCACTTAGGGTGAATACTGCATCAGTTCCATCAATACGTACAAACACTGATTCTTGATCATGACCACAAACTCACATGGCAGACAACAGTCTCCCTCTGGAAATAGACTCTGTAACCTGGCCTGGCACCATTCCAAAGACAGAGTCATGCCAACTATTCATAATGGCAAGCCCCAGTTGTACTGATATATTTAGTCAAACCCTGACTCGTGCAAATCTAAGCAATTCTAAATATACACCACGACACGCCTGTGTGGAAATGTGGATGAGATTACCAACATAACTGAACCTCTGAAAATGCCTTACAAATGCAATATATTTTATGAGCACAATGTGTGTTTTGCATGTGAGTCTTTAATCTGAAAAATAATGGAGTAACACTACAATATTTCTCTCAAATGTAAGGAAAGTGGAGTATAAAATGAGAATACTCGCAAAAAGCAGAAGTACTTAATTAAGTGTACTTCATTATGTCACACATATTGCTGCCATACAGTATCTTAAGTGTATGCATAACACTGTTATTTTTTTCTGTCACAGTGAATACAAATCATTTTTAGAAGATACTTAGAAGCAAAATGGAAATTTGTCTAAATAAAACTGGTTATATGAGTGTAGCAACAGTGTGAAAACCTTCTCTGAGATAATTTCATCTGACATGAACCGAGTGTGTGAGTGTGTGGTTTTTATGAAGAGTTTGTGTGTCTGTGTGTAGTTGGACCTGAGATATAGAGCTATTGTGTGTGTGTGTGTGTGTGCTGTCTCTTTTGTAGTACAATAAAATGTGTGTCATTGTATAAAAAAAATTACAGGGATCCAGTCAGCAGTGATTTGTTCCACTGCTGATTGGAGGACAAGGGAAGTGATCTGCCAGGAAATGAAGTGCAGCAGCAGTGGATCTGATTCTTCCTTCAGGGAGACGCTCTGTGGAGCTCAGTCGGTTATTTCTGTTGAACTAACACAATAATCGTTCCGGCTAGTCAAATGAATGTCACAATGTCATTTGATCTTTTTTTAACAACAAAATGAACAAATGTGATAAAATCTTTTATTTGGCATTTTCATACCGGCTGTCTTGTAATGTGTTCTGTTTTCTCTGCATTGGTCTCCCAATGAGTCAAAAATAGAAACAGATATGTCAGAAAGAGTCAGTGACAAAAAGCCAGAGGCAAATCAAGCATACGCCCCCCTACACACACACACACACACACACACACACACACACACACACACACACACACACACATACACACACCATTTCCCACCTAGCTCTCTGTAGCATTTCTTCTTTCATCCTCATCTCTCATGTCACTCGCGTATATTTTCTTTTCTTTCTTCCTCCCCCTCTATCTCTGCAGGTTTCACAGTGTTGAAGACTGAGTGTGAGTGGAAGTGAATGAGAGTGAGTGAGTGAGTGTGTGTGCGTGTGTGTGTGTGTGTGTGTGTGTATGTGTATGTGTGTGTGAGCGTGTGTCATGGCCACACTGGATGACAGTGAAGAGACCATGCCTGGAGACCCTCCCTATGGAAAAGTGCTGCTCCTGGGAGCAATCGCAGCAGCATCCGCCTTTGTGGTCACCATCCTCATCGTCCTCATCTGCGTGGGCTGCCAAAGGTGAGAGGACATCACATGACTGAAAATGTGAAAAAGTAGGGTGTGGACTGATGAAAGAGAACAGTTCATCGTTACATCATCCCTGGCTCGCCCACTCCTTTTTGTCTGCCTGTACCTCTTCTGAACTCTTCAACTCCCTTCTTCTCTCAACTCCATCCCTCCTCTTCATCATTTTTATCCCCTGCTCTGAGCAGAATGGTAGTAATGAATGTTAATGGCTGTGAGTGTCAGATCAGATGAAATTCTGCTTTCAGGACATGGAATAGATAGGCCAGTAAGAGCAGCCTCATATCACCCTATTTAAGAAAACTCCTCTGCAGGCAACATCCCATGGTTTAAAGAAGATCAAACCCTAAGTCAGACTTGAGCAACGGAACAATCTCTATTTTTTAAAGAAGCCTCAGGGACCATTCAGATCTTGCTCTGTGGCTTTGTTGCCATGGAATACACAGATAATGGTGCAGTGAAACGTCAAACCAGCTTGCTCATGGAAATAAAAATTAGGATCTAAAGAATAAAATATATGTCCCCCACAGGATGTTGGTATACATTGTAGCTGAGAAGCTGAGTCTCAGTCTTCACCAGTTCAGCTACAATAGATCCTTAAAGGAGAGTTATACTACCTCTTTTGATTTAGGAAGATTCCCATGAAGATGTCCTTGTAGAAGGTAAAGTTCACGGTAGAAGAACATCTTTGTTTAAACCTTAAAGGACAACACTGGCGATTTAACATGGTTGAGCCCAATACAGAGCACTCCACAAATATTGGCAATCTTGGTAAATAAAAGCAAAATGGGCTGTGAAAAAAAAGTTTTTGTGCTTATCCTTTTGATTTTTCATTCAAAATATTAACAAAAATATAACCTTTAATTAAAGTAAACTGATTGAAAGGAAAAAGAAATTGTTATCATGAAAAATATTTTTATCAATTGGCTTGGAAGAGGACTTTCTATTGAGCCCACACACAGTGAGGAGGAGGATAGTTTGAGTGGCCAAAGAATCTCCAAGGATCACAGTTGGAGAATTATAGTCATTAGTTGGGTTTTGGGGTCAGAAGGTCTCCAAAACTATGATCAGATGCCACCAGGCTGAGTGAGAAAATTATTTGTTTCATGATAAGAATTTCCTTATGTCTCTGCCAGGGAGTATAGTCCCAGAAGACAACTTTTATCAAGAAATTAAAATGACCATGCCTTCTACAATCATGTAAAAGTGTTAGCAGGTAAAACATTGACTTTTAAGATGGGTGTACTGTATCACCTGACTATTTGTTTTTGAAAGATAAGGGTATTTGGCAAAATAACAAGAAAACTAAAATACAGTTTTATGTTTTTGAAAGTGTAAATCAGTAATTTAACAGTATATAGGTAGCATTTATTGGACTTAAACATGCAAAATCACCAGCATGGTCCTTTAGGATATAACCGCTGCTTTCTTTATGTATCTACATACCTGCATGTCATTCTTACCTTCACCTCCTCCTTTGTTGTGTTATTATGAACATTGTCCCAAGGGAGCTCTCCTCACCCTCTCATGGTCTCCTTGGGGTGTGAAAGCAATAGGTTTGCATAAATAGAATACAGTTCCAGCTCACCAGAGGAGACAATAGCTAACTACAGCAAAAATGGACCCTGAATGCAATTTCCTCAAAAACCTTGTTTAACTAGATCAAATGGCTTGTATCATTCTTGCAAATGCCTATTTCTGCTCTCCATTTTGCAAGACAGCAGTAAGATCTCACATTATGATGAAGCGCCTCCCCCTCCTAAGTGAGAGAAATGAGATGAGGGGTAGAATAGTTGTCATATTCACACCTACACTCAGGAGTCTTTGTGTTCTTACCTCATCTCATCACACCATCACCATCTTAACAGTTTCCTATAACTACAGCATCTCCAGGGACCCAAAATGATGCATAGCTCTCATTTACAGCAGTTTAAGATTTTTTTTCCAGTGTTAAAGACTATTACCAGATGATAGTATAGAGAAAATCATTAGTAAGGCAGAAATAGTATTAGTCATGATGTTATGGTGAAAAGACCCAGAGCAACAACAAAAGTAAAGTTCCTCAGTGAATGACCCTCAGCTTTGGCAGAAGCCTGACTCAGGCTCTTTTTGCTATTTCACTGAATTCTTGTTATCAAGCAAGGACTCCTGTACCCTAACCAGAGCTGGATGCTGATAGTATCTATACGTTCTGAGTGTGTTTATGTCCTCTCTCTGTCCACCGGCTCCCCGTTGACCTTCCTCACTTTGATGTTCTGTCAGAAAAAGCAAGAGCAAGCACCCCGCAGCTGGAGAGAAAGGGACATCTGTAAATATGGTGAGATGTGCTTTTATATTCTCTCTCTCTCTCTCTCTCCNATTGCTCTTTTTGAATCCTGATGCACATGTGGATCATTTGATTATCTATTTGTATGAGCAATGTTTCTACCTGTGTTCACATCCATATGTGTGTAACAGCAGGGAACACTTCAGCATCCTAAACTAAACTCCATGAGCAAATCTGACACCAGGCTGCATGAGATCAACCGCTTTCCCTGTAATGGAAACAGTAAGTGATGGGGGATAGTTTGTTTTCAGCAACCCACAGTATAGCAAACTCTTACACAATATACAATCCTCCTCCTTCAACTCTTTTTCTCTTTCCTCCTCCTTTCTGCAGGCATACCTAAGAACCGTCCAGCCAGTATGGACCTCCTGCTCCTCCACTGTCGACGTTCCCAGACAGATCTGAGGCCCTCCCATGGGCGCCAGCTTCCCCAGATACCCACCAGCCCCCAGGAGGGAGGAGGGGAGAGAGGAGGGGAGAGAGGAGGAGGAGATGGAGGAGGAAGAGAAGGAGGAGGAGGAGGGGGAGGAGGAGGAGGAGGAGGA
>VXCM01000989.1:399421-442442 GCA_014773175.1 Lucifuga dentata
GGAGGAGGAGGAGGAGGAGGAGGAGAAGCCCGGGACCATACATACACTGAGGTGGGCCTGCGTAACAACCCCACTCCTGCCCAATGCATGGATGACGGCCTGTATGAGAGTGTAGGTATCCGGGATCCCAAAGTACCCTCTACCCCTCCACCAACATCCACCAACACTCCAGCTACAACCAGGAATGCCCAAAGCCCCTCCACTCAGGCCAATGGAGCTCACAATGGGAACGGGAACGGGAATGTATGTACATAGTCATACAGTAGATCCAGTAGATTGTGTTTGTGACAAAAAAACTTTTGTAATACAAAAATGTACATGTGTTTGTGTGTTTTTTCTCACAGGGTGGCAGAGGGACTGGCAGAGGGAATGGCACCATTAACGGAACAATGAGAGGAAGAGGTAATATGGTTAGTGGGATCAACAGGTCCCCTCTGTCCTCCATCAACTCCCTGACCAACCAAGATCCAACTGCAGCTGATTATGCTTCCATACGAAAGTTCAGAAAGGTAAAAGTAAAGATACATTTTTGCCAGAATTATGCAGGAGGTTATGAATGGAGAGATGAAGGAGGCAATAGTCGCTTCTTATCACAGTCAATGGAATATTTTAATTTGGGGGATTTTACTACTTTTCCTACTTTGCCAGAGTCAGACTATCTCAAAAATGGATTTAATTTATGTGTAAAGGCACACCCTATGTGTTGCAGGGCTGTACTGTGCAACAATATTGTAGCATTTACTATGTATAAATCCACCCAGCGCCAATAAGAAAAGAAACACAGACATGTTCTTCATTGATAGTTGCATGAAAAAAATACATGTTTCTGCTTACTTTGTGATGTGTAAAGCATTAGTAATAGTACTATGATTTTTTAATTGATCCCTCAAGGTTGACAAGGGAAACAGGAAGGAAAGTAACGGAGCTGACAGCCAGTCAGACAGCCAATCCAGCGTGAGTGATTCACCCTCTGCCCCTCCCCCTCTGCTACATCGGAGTCAGGAGTTTCCACGCAAACCACTGGAGCCATTTCACCTGCATCCCTTTCCCAAGGTAGAGCAGTCATTGGTTAATCTTCTCTGTATAGAAAGTCTCAGTCATCCATTATTCCGTACTGTATGTGTGTCTCTTCACCACCAGAGGGCACTGTCCACCAAGTACACAGCTCTCAAATGTCTTGGGTTTAGATATTTATTTTGTCACTTGGAATCTTCTTATTGGATTTCACAGTACTTCAATACATTTGTTTATCATTATCATAATTTTCAGTGTATGTGCTGCTCAATACACAGATTTAAATTTCAAAACACAAAATACACAGTCAATTAAATTACAAGGATTTGATGAGTGATTTTTCTTTTGAATAATGTAGCTGTGTGTGTTGGCAAGAATGTGTGTATATAAACTGTCAAGGCCACAGTTTGAGGCAATTCTGAAAGGGAAATTGAAGGACAATGATCGGATGGTGATCAGCCTTTCCTGAGTGCTTACTGGCACTTGGATAGGTTTTTAATGTGTGTGTGTGTGTGTGTGTGTGTGTGTGTGCGNTACTGGCACTTGGATAGGTTTTTAATGTGTGTGTGTGTGTGTGTGTGTGTGTGTGTGCGTGCGTGTGTGCATGCTAGAGGCATAAAACAGGTGATTTTGTTCAGTGATTTAAGAAGCTCAATAAAGTTGTTTAAACAATTTTGTTTTAGCTGTGGGTGTGAGCACAGTTGTTGAACTGCACTTTAAATCCGTTAAAGCTAAATCGTGCGTGCATGTGTGTGTGTGTGTGTGTGNGTTCATTTGCGTCTTTGCTCTGTGACTGTGCTGCACATTACCAGAACGGCCAGAGTAAAGAGTGGAAGCATAGCTTATGTAAGAGCTTGGCAGGCTGCCAATCTGCCTGTGTACAGTTTGTGTGTATTGCATGTGTGTGTGTGTGTGTGTGTGTGTGTGTGTGTGTGTGTGTGTGTGTGTGTTTTCTTGAATAGCAATGACTCTATCTAAAAATGGCTAACAGGTAGCCAGTAGCCAGCATGGGGATAAATAATGTTCACATATTGAAGCCATTTACTCTGCCCCAGCTTCTATTACTCACTCTCACTGCACAGGAGGTGCACATAAAAGTTTAATCATTCTCAGTAAAGTGCAGCCGCGTGCACACAGACCACTACATGCTTTCTAATTGGTTTCTAATCGCTTTCGATCACCAACAGTGATCAAAGTTAACAACAGCAGTAACTTATTTGTGTCTTGTTAATTATTAGTTTTTACAAGGGAGAGGTGAGTTTTTCCTCTTCAGCAAAAAATGATGTGTAAGCACTAACACAGCCTGAAAATGCAAATAGAGTATGAGGAATTAACCAAACATTGCCTATAGCTCATCAGTAACTGTGAAACATGTTATAAATAATTCACCTGTAGAGTTAGATGGAGGTTATTATTCACAGCAGTGACTGTCTGTTAAAGGGTGACAGGTGTTGGAGATAACACTGCAACTTTGAAAAGTTGGGGGGTGAGGGTGGGGGGTGAATTTGTTAAAAAAAAATAATAATAATGTTTGCTGGCTTTTTAGTGCTTTAGTTTTGAATCTTAATCTCCAGTAGGTAGTAACTTTGTGATGTCATAATGGTCAGTTTCCCTGACTTTGAGCACCGCCCTCTACAGTAATAAAAGCCTTTATACAGTTGTTTTTGGTTGCTGAATAGCACTCCAGATGACCAGTAACCTGAATTTGGTGTGTAAAATCCATTGAATCTCCCTTTAATATTACAATATTAAGAGTTTTAAATGGATTTTGCATGAAACTTTGTGGAAATGGTCATGAGACAAAGAGCTGATTAACTTATCATGCTTCAATAAGACTTGCATTGTACTGGCACTCTATTCAGTACCAGCTAGTAGTTTTTAAATTTGTACTTATCTTGTAAAAGCGTTTTGTTGTTTTAGAAAAGCTACAGAGCAGATTTTATTTTGAAAGGAAAAGCAACAGACACAGGAGCTGAACAATAAAGGA
This sequence comes from Lucifuga dentata, assembly GCA_014773175.1. Taxonomy (NCBI): domain Eukaryota; kingdom Metazoa; phylum Chordata; class Actinopteri; order Ophidiiformes; family Bythitidae; genus Lucifuga; species Lucifuga dentata. The sequence continues at coordinate 402,423 of VXCM01000989.1, forward strand.
AATGTAACAAGATTTTATAGCATCTGATTCCTGTTAGGAACTGGTCTCAGAGCAGCTTTCAGTTTTCCACCCACTCTCTTTTTGCCACTAGCTGATTCCTTTGTTTGGAAATGGCAAGAAAGACAAGAAAGCTGCCCTTGGACAGCCAAAAGAAGCAAAAAGAATGTCATCATTTAAAGGATCATACCAGCCTTTTGTATATTTGAGCCTAATATATTCAATTTTCATACATGTAACGTCATTTTCCCAAAGCATACTACTGGAACGGTGAATTAAAATGTATTTTTCCTACCTTCCAGACGGCCATTGGTTTCAGCTCATTCTGGTACGCTATTAAAATCAACTTGTTGATACTTGAAACATTCTTTTGGGGAATGTAATCCATCATCACGAACTAGATGTATATTCAGGTTTGTTTTTTTGTTTTTTTTGTTTTTTGTTTTTTTTTTTGAAGCTATGTAATTTTAGTGTTTAGGCACAATAAAAAGTGTGGAGTGAATGTATGTCTCCACCAGGGAATATTGTCCCAAAAGAAGACCTGCGTTTATTGAAAAATTTAAACAACCGTGACTTCATAAGGCTGCATAACTATTAGCAGGTGAAACATCAATTTTTAAGGTGGGTGTATTGCTTGAATATTTGATTTTGAAAGGTTAAGATATTTTGCAAAATATCAGGAAAGCTGAAATACGGTTTTATCCTTTGGGAAATGATTGTCAGTAATGCAACATGTATGAAAATTGAATATATTAGGCTCAAACATGCAAAATGGCCAGTATGGTCCTTTAACACTGAAGTAGCCATAAGGTTGATCGTAATTCTAACTGGAGTAGTCCAGGAGAAATTTGTTCCGAACAGTCCCTCTAATTCCACAAGACAACCCACCATGTGATCATGACCTCTGACCTTTGGAACAAATGTGTAAAGCACTCTCTTTCAAACACATGCACACACATACACACTCAATCCACCCATGCTGTGCAACATTGACAACTGTTTACCTATTGAGCAAACATAGCAAATCAGAACTTCCACAACTCCCAGGTCTCAGGACAAACACTGACAACAGAATAAAGACAACACGGGGAAAAGGAGACAATTTTTTTTCATTAAATTAAAAAAAAATCCCTGTACCCTTCTTATAGTTTTAATTGTGTGGTTTATTTCTTGTTTTGTTTTATTTTTTTTGTCTTGCCATAACAGCTCATTTGACTTTGTTTCCTTAATTTAAAACAAAAAATTCCCTGTACCCTTCTTATAGTTTTAATTGTGTGGTTTATTACTTATTTTGTTTTATTTCTTTATTTTATTTATTTATTTTTTTGTCTTGTCATAACAGCTCATATGCCTTTGTTCACCAGGAGGCAGTGTTCATGGGCAATGGGGAGCAGTACATCTGGAAGCCTCCTGAGGATGATGACATCATCACGTTGCACCCACCTCCACACCTGGGAGAGAACAGACAGGGGCACCCATCACCCCCAACTGCTAAGGAGGTAGTGAGTAAAAGGAGAGGGGGAGGAGGAATATGAGGAGTGTGTGTGGTGGGGAGGGGAGGGAGAGGAGGACAGGAAGAGGCAGCCGGATAGATGGACAGGTCTCAGATTTGTGACGGTGCTGTGTTTACGGATGGGGGCGCCTGTTTGATTGGGTATGCTGTCATAACAGCGCTGCCCTGTGACCTGCCTGTCATCTGAGGTCTCTGCTTACAGCTAGGGGTTACGTTACAGGGACCCAGCACCCCCTTGCATCCCTGCCTGAACCCTGACCCAAATCTCCTAGCCCCCCTTCAGCTCATCTGTTTAGAACGCAAGATGCACCAGAAAGATCTGCCATTAATATCAACTGAGTAATTTGCATTATGACTTTGCATTCATGGAGATGTTTGCTAAAGGTTAGCTGTTATGCCTTATCAGTCCACGCAAAAGGAAAATGATTGGTCCTGACTTGGATGTAGGCTACAAACTGACCTATAGATATATATATATATATGGAACTGTATGTCTGGTGGTGAGAGGGGGAAGTCTGCACTTCGGTCATGTCACATCCCCTACCACATATGCTTGCACATGCAGAAACTCCACCCCCATGTCTCCATGCTCAGCTTCAAGCTCAGCTGGACGCAGTGTAACACACTGAGAGAGCAACAAATCATAGAGTGACTTTTGTCATACTGAGGGGGCTGAAGGAGTTGAGTGGATGAAGGGGCTGTCACTGAAATAGATCTATTATGCTGTCTATTATTAGTGCGGTTTTTTGATAAAGCTTCTGTTTTTCACAATCACCATAGTCAACCCAGGGGAAGTTATTTCCATGTTTGTTAAATTTGTTGATATCTTCTGTATGTTCTTTTAACACAGAAGCATAATATACTGTATGCCATAGCTTTAGATTTGTCAGACCAAGATTGTATTACCAAGAGAAGGAATACTGTGGTTAACACATATGATTTGATTAAAAAAAAAAAAAAAAANAAAAAAAAAAAAAAAAATCATCTAGATGAACACAAAATGAAGTTTTGTTTATTCTGGGATGCAGTAGTAAAGCAGGAATCCTAACAGCTTTTAAGCTGCTGGACAGTTTCTTGTATGTTGGTCTAAGGCAGTACTGAGCTCTGATAAATGTGGAGTTTGGATGCTGTATGTGGAGATTAAGGGGTTAAGTCTCTGCTGTTTGCCCTAAACTTCTCCTCTGCAAATCACACTGGCACTGCTACATATCTGCTCTCTCTCTCTCTCTCTCTCTCTCTCTCTCTCTCTCTCTCTCTCTCTCGTCTTTTCTGTTCTGGGTTTGTGTTTTTTGGTTTGAGAGTTTGTTGCTGTCCTAACTTGCCCATATACTTTGTATCCTCTGGAGTCTGTCAGTTGTAGCTGTCAAAAGGTGTTGAGTTTCCACTCCCACCTAAATCTCCTTTTCTCTGGCGCTCTCTCCTTTGGCTACACTCCCTTCGTGGCTATTAGGAGGCGCTGCCTCCCCCAACCAATCACGTTGCACAAAGCATGTCATACCAGATGAATTCCAACTGCTAGCAGACCGTTTGGAAATGTGTGCCATATTTGCTGTTTGGAGCTGATCACACACAGATGAACTAGTCAGGCATACTGTTATGTTTTATGCATAATAATTGTGTGCTGAAATTAAATATGACTTTCCAAACCCTCAATCTGAAGAGAGAGCTAAAGCACTATCAGAAAAGACAGAACAGAGAGGAACATAGGCAGAGGGGAGGAGAAAAGAAAACATACAATGCACAAGCTTCCTCAACAGCTGCAGCCCAGTTTTGAAATCCCCATCATCTTGTGACTTCCTTCCTCTGCTGCACAGAACTGCAAATGCTATGTGCACAAATGCACAGACAAACACACATATACATGCGCGCACACACACACACACATACACACACACTGCACACACTTGTAGCATACACCAGGGTCTTTGTTTATCCAGAAAGGTCACACAAGAGATTTGTGGGGGTAGGGTATAAGTGTGGCTTGAGGTCTGTCAGTAACAAAGACAGAAAAAGACACACAGTCCTCATGGCTTTACTTGAATTTTATTTCCCAAACTTAATGAATGCCATGTTGATTACAATGTTATTATAAAGGTATTTTAGCCCAAGACACGAATTGTAATGATAAAGGTTCAGTGACAGCGACAGACAAAGTGAATGGACACAGAAAGTGTGTGTCTAGCTCACTGTCTTGCTCTCAGGTTTCAGTTTTTGGGAGCAGAGCAAAACAATGGCAACTTGTATGAGTGTTTCTGTGTGTGTGTGTGTGTGTGTGTGTGTGTGAGTGTGTGTGTGTGTGCATGCGTGCGTGTGTATGAGAGAGAGAGAGAGAGAGAGAGAGAGAGAGAGAGAGTTTGCATAGCCAGTGTTTTTCAGGGCCACTAGAGCAGAGTTGCTGATCTGGGTGTGAACACGGAAGGTAAACATAACCATGTCCCACAATCCTCTTTGCTCTTGTGCGCTTGAACTGAGTTTCTCTCTTAAATGGAATTCTGACACAGAAATGCCAGAGCTCACGACATTGGTTTAGTTGAATTCCCCATAAGATATTGCACATGCCTTTTAGTTGGAAGTGCTTAAAGATAAATCTTATGCGTGTCAGTAAAAAAAACACACACATCTAACAGCATTCACAAAAACACATACATATGCTTCATTCTAAGCAAAACTGCATGCAAGCGAAGGCCATTAGTGAACACCTCTGAACTGTTTTTTCAGGGACTTGGCTGTCATCCAGATCTTTCATACTGCTGCTCTGTGGCCAAAGCAGGTTGTGGTGAAATTTTAACTGGTCTATCCGCTGCTTGGCTAACACTGCCTAGATTTCAGCTGACTGATAACACAGTTTACTCTATCTTATCCTACCTGGCCAAAATAGGTCAGGTTACTGCACAGCACAAGCTCTGTCAACACATGTGCAAACTCCAGCATACACACCCACACATCCAGCTCACACAAAAAATTATGAGCAATATATGTTTACTTGTATGATCACTTATTGTACATTGATGTCTTGCATACGTTCATAGACACACACAGGAATGAATATGCTCTTAGAAAACTCGGAAACATGAGACTTTATGATGATATAATGACTTATCATGTTTCATTTGTGGCTGTAGACATTCACTCCAACAACAAGGTCCTTAGATAAGCAGAATAATAGTCACTGTCTATTTCAGGAGCTGTCAACTGTGGACTATGGGATAGAGTTGTACTGTATTTGAGTGGCACTAAGTGACACCATGTTCCACCCTCTCACTCTACGCTCCTGTGTATGTTCTCAGATTGCAGACACCTACTCCATTGTTTGTAAAACCCAGAAGAAGAAACCTGCTATGGATTACAATGGAGCAAAGACCCTCCCACGATCCTTTGGTGGGGAGAGCTCGAAAGGGAACGGGGCCTTCCGGGGCAGAGGTCGAGGGATCCAGGGCCAAACCCGTTCCCATGAGGAGCCCTGCTATGAGCCTGTAGGAGAAAAGTCCTGGCCTGCATGCATTGTGGCTGAGTCTGATCCTGCGTATGCCACTATTGACACCCACCGGAAACGTGAGCAGGCAGGAACGAATGGCAGCACAGTTGGGGGTAATGCCACTCTGAAGAGAAAGAAGCAGCTACAGCATCAGCAGCAGGCAGCACCAGTGGCGCCTCAAGGCTCAGGACCTGTTAGAGGCCTTCCTGGTGGCGAAAACCTCTATGAGACCATCAGTGATGGGAAACAAGGGGGCAGCAGCTCCAGCACCACAACCATCTTTACCTTCAATGATGGGATGGAGATGTATGTCACTGGCCTGTAGCTGGCTGACAGGCATGATGGGCTCAGGATGCACGGGTACAGAGTCATGACAGGGACCTTTCTGTTAACTGGTGAACAGTTTACTGCGTATAAATACAAGTCCTACTGTAGACAAACAACATGAGGATCCATTTTGTGTTGACATCAGGTTGAACAGGGTCTTAGTCCATGATTGGTCTGTACCTCAGAACCAGCCTCAACCTTGTCTAGTCCAATCGGACCAAATATCTTTCAACAACAAAAACACAACTTGCATATTCATCTTTAACTTACTGTGTCACTGACCTTACTCACCTGTTTGTAAATCATTTTCCATAATATCTTTATTTTTGTATGAATGTGGTGTTGTTAAAAAAGTGTGTGGTGTAACTCACAAATCAAAAATGAAAAGAATGCGCTTTGATATGAAAAAAAGAAAAAAAAAAGAATTGTGCATGCACTGGACAAAATACAAAGTCAGGACAATAGACTCAGACCACAGTAGCAAGGAAACACACACATGCCTCTTTGTGGGGAAACTTATGTAATATAAGCAGATGGATGTCACAGAGATTTGCTGTGCTTAGCTCTCCCTAAGCAAACATCTGAAACAGGTTCTCTGTGCTCACAAGCTTGTTGCCTGGCAGACAGCACTGCGGTGCCTCAATCACAATAGGTCAAAGTGGTACTACTGCTTTAACACAGTAGGACCTTGGTGAAAAAACTGTTGTCCTCAATTCACAAGTCATCATCCTTGTGTAGTACTTTTTACCTTTTAGTAACCTTTTAGTAGTTCTCAATATGCAACATTTCTGATAACTCTACTATTCTCAACTCTTTTCTGCTCAAAAATGAATCCTTGCATAAATTGTGCACTCTCAGATTTGACAAACAATTCTAGCTTGAGGTATGGTGACATCTCCCAACACTGCCACATAAATACACACATACTTGACAAAGTAAGGGCAAAGTGATCAGGTGCATAGGGTGGACTGTGCAGGAATTTCCCCACTGTGATATGGTCATTACATTTCACAACTCAAAACCTTTACTCTATTACTGGTCATGAACTAGATGAGAATAGTCTGTTTACAAAATTAAATAAATAAAAAGAAAATTTTTAAAAAAGCAAAAAGTATCCAAATTAACAAAGGATGCTTCATTCTGTGAAGTCATATCCTTTGGGTGCTGCAAACGTTTAATTTAATGACCTTTTTGATGTTGCACTGGACAGCTGGAGGACTGATTGACTTTACTGTGCATTAACATATTGTAAAGTTTTTTTTTTTTTTTTTTTTTNTTTTTTTTTTTTTTTTTTTCTGAGTACAGTCTGATTCGTTCTCTGGTCTCAAGTCAAAGCCAGAGCTCCCCATAGTTCACTGGACTTAAGTCTGGTGGTCTGGTGAAAGAGCAACAGTAGGCTTCGAATCCAAGGAAAATAAAGTGCTGGGCATAAAAATTACCAGCAAGTGTCTTTTGGAAATTTGCCCTCTTCTTTTCCCCACCCTTCTTCCTGGCTTCTGCTCTGACTTCTCTTCCATTATAAACAGTATCTTTCCCATGTCGCTTTTGGGAACATTAAAAAAAAAAAGGAAAGAATAGATGAAGAAATCACAAGAGGCTTAACAAAGGGGTGCAACAGTAAAAGACAAATCAAAACTGCTCAGAGGGCTCTGTGCTGAAATCTCATAGACAGCAACCGCGCAAAGAAAAGGCAGGTTTTGAAGTGTCAACAGTATGTAAAAACAAATGCACTCTGTATTTTCTTAATGCACTGTTTTTTCTTACCTACTGACAATGCCATTATTTAAATAGCTCATACCACTGCCATGAAAACAGTGCTTTTATGGTATCAGTGCAATTTTTCCTGCTTGATTACAAAAAAAAAAAAAANAAAAAAAAAAAAAAAATGCATGCTTATATGGAAATGAAAACAGATATTGTGGTGCCTAATTGTTTGTTTTCTGTTGTAATTTTTTTTTTTACCATGGGATGCAAACCATCGTCCAGTTTTCCAACAACTTGGAGAAGGGGGATCAAGAATGAGAGAGAGAGAGAGAGAGAGANGAGAGGTGGGGGAGCAAGAGAAGCCAGTATAAAGCTGGATGAAGATCAGTTCAACTGGACAAGAGCCCGCTGGAACTCCTCCTCCCAGTATGTGTTTGTGTGCATCCAAACACATGCGCACACACATTGCAAAATTGAACCATGTGGCTTTCCAGTTTAAAGGAGGAAGCAACATTTTGCTTCTATTTGGTTAGCCTTTTCATATCCTTCCTCCCCCAGTTGTGTGTTCATCCTCCAATAACCAGCACAGACCCCTCCTTTCTCTGCCTCACCTCTCTCCCTTGCTGTGTAGGGGAGGGGCCTTTGATGTTCAGTTGAGGACTCAGGGAGTGATNGGGGGTGGGGGTGGAGGGCAGAAGCTGTGGGTCAGGCCAACCCCAGTCTGATATCAGCAATGCACCGACAGCTCAACTACTGTCTGATATGAGAAATGGCTAACAGCTGAACTGCTTAACAAGCTCGGGTTGAAGCTTCCCATAGACAATGCTGGCTGGAAATCACTATCACACATAATCCTTTTTCTCTAGCTGTCACTTTATGTGTCACATTTCTCCTGAGAGAAAGCACTGACCTGATCTATTTTGTTGGACACTGTTATACACTGACTGAAACAGATGTTCACTGCACAAATAAATACAGTATAATGATGTAAATGTATAAAATACTCTGTTCTGATGTTGTTCCAGTGTAACATACAGTATACAGTATATTTGGGGGGGGGGNGGGGGGGGGGGGTTGGGTATCACAGACACATTGTACTTTGTGGATGTTTCAGGCTTTCCATGCAGACACAGATGCTGTTTATTACTTGTCTTAAGATATAATTATGAGCCAATACTGCTGTGACAGCTGTAGCCAATGTTATATGTTCTTTAAGCACAGGGTTTAGTTAAAAAAAAATAAATAAATAGTGCATATAATAAAATATAGTGTGGCAGTGCAGATATGCAAAAGATTGTAATGTTTTATATTAACCTTCATAAAATATTAAAGTGAGTTTTTACTTTTTTAATAAAGTGGCACATTATAATGTGTGTTTATCCTTCCCTTGTAGTATTATTGCTTTTGACAGGATATCAAAATAGACATCGCAATAGCAGCAGAATTTAAGTAAACAGGTCATGTTAGGCATATTCTCTCATATTCTGTGACAGGTTGTTACAGCCTTGCAGTAATCAAGTCAATTTTATTTTTTTATTTCATTTCACTTTTATTTGTATAGCCCAATATCAATGTCTCAAAGGGCTTTACAGACTTTACAGCCATTAGTGGTTCCTGCCCCAATCCAAATTCTCTAAGAAGAGTAATAACAGCTTGCAATAAATGCAGCATGCAATAAAAATTGTTATGTAAAATTCAGCTATAAACCAGAATCCGATGCATTCCCTGCAAGCATTTGAAGAAAAAAACTAGTTGAGGAGGATGCAAATGAAATAAAATAAACACGTCAATGCACATTTTAATGGACACAAACACGAATACACACATCTGTGTAATGTAATGCAATATAACCCTGCAAAAAATAATACATGTTAATCTTGAGTTTTTGTTTGGTTTGTAAAGGAAGTGTTATTGAACTCAGTAATTTCTGAAGCTATACTTTAGTGGTGATGGATTGGATCACCATGTAAGAAGACAAAATCATATCACAAACATGGGGGTTACTGTTATTCTGTGTGAAACCTAAACATTATCCTATAAAACAGTGCAGTTAAATGCAAAATATCATGGAGAAAGTTAAGAAAGTTCAGCCTTAAACCTGAACTTTCTTAAACTTCACAAAAGGTGGTAATTAGTAAAGAGCTGTTGTATTGGATTACATAATATTTCATAATTTCATGCCATAGTTTATTCATGTTATGAAGTCTGCTGTTACCATCCGTATGGGGCATATGGTGAATATTAAACTTACCACTACTGAAGGAGTTTATAAACATTAATATTGTGGATATTCCCTTTATCGGTAATCACCGCGTGTCATGGTACATGTCTTTAAAACATGATCGGCTAAATCACCGTTTGATTTGCAGAAAAGCTTAAATGCGCAGTTTGCTAGCTGAGGCCTGCAAGCTGTTTTCCTCCTCCTCCTCGCAGACCGGCTCTTCGTCGTCGACTCGAGACAGACACCGGCCGGTAAAGTGTTGGACACGCCCCCTCTCATCCACTCACATTACTTGTATGACAGAAAAAAGTGATTGACAGTGTAAAACTATCCAATCACAGGTGGCCTTGCCATGGACGCGTGCCAAAGTGTAATGTTTATGTATGGTGGGGACCAATAGGAGAGAAGTGGAGGGGGCGTGGCATTCTTTTGGAGGAAAGAGGCAAAACAATCTTTTATCGTCCTGACCGGGTGGCTTTTAGGACATCCTGGGTGGTGGTGGTGGTGGAAAACTTTACATTTAGAAATAAGCAGAAGTTAGGACACAGACAATATCTATCACCTGGCGACAATCCTGATAAATGTATCTAATTCCAAACATTTGCACTAAAATCTATAGAAAGCTGGTTTACTTTCTTCCACTCGCCCTGCCCTGAAGATGGAATCCAGACATGTTTTGGACAAGTCGTCGGTTGGGATAAGGGTCGGTGCAGATTTTAACTGCCGGGCTGGTCGCTCCGTAGTCCGCGACAACCGGATGCTTACCGTGGAAAGAAGCGGTCCCATACCGGCATGCACAAACGGACCCGTCCTTTACACATTTGTAATGGACGGCAACTCAGTGGAAGAAGGTAAAAGCCAGAAAACATCTCCAAAAGGGAACGGGCGTTCTTCGGAAGGAGGAATATTGAACGACGTGGAAAAAGTAAGTGACGTTTGGCCGTTCGGAGCGTTTGCGCACGAATGCGTTAACCGGCGTTTAGCCTCGTAAAGCGGCGTTTGCACATATAACCCCATCAGCTAACGTCAACTTGCCGTTAACACTGCAGTCTAATGACGAGGCTGAAGCTATTGATGACTTTGACAGTTTAAACATGCTGTTATTAGATTTTCATATTTGACATATGCGACTGTGATGCCAACACCAGACTACCATTCTGCATTGTTTTTAGCTAGCGAGCACCGCTATTAACGCACTTTTCTAAAGTGTCACAATTCACCAACTGCTGTTCGTATTAGTAATTATGGCAGATACAAACTGCTTTAAATGGCGGCTCATTCTGTGTGCAAAGTTTACAGAATAAGGGGGGCAGGGACTCCAAACTAGTAGCCATTCCCCTCCCCCATAACTGTTGGGTGGAGCTTACAGCAGAGCTTCCTGGCTGCACGCCTCCTGCACACCAATACTTTTAATATGTATACATAGCAAATTATGATGCTTTTTTTCATTGTTTATTTTTTTCTGCACCTGCTTGAGCTTACTACCTGCACATGCACTTTAAGCAAATTATTTTTAGCTAATATATATATCTATGCAAGGTGTCAGTTGTCAGTTATGTATGTCAGTAATGCTAATTATGTCTGAACACTAAATAGAGAATTAACTTTATGATAGAATATTATGGTCATGTATGTTTCTCACTGAAGGGGCTTTTTTAAATATGTGTTTTGATATAATACATATATATATATATATACACACACACAAATGCAAACAAACAAGTCATTCAGTCAAAAAATCAATCATAAGACAACTAAGGCTTTAACCTTCTCTATCCCACTCACTGAGGTGAGATGTATTTTTACAACTTTTTATGACTCATAGATTCATAGATTCTTAAAAATGAAATGGAAACACTATAACTGCCTATGCGCTGGCCGGTTCCTGAAAGTTCTGTACAAAGTGGCAAGGGGAGGAAGACATCTATAAATAAGTTTTCTTTTTCTTTTCATTTTCTTGTTCTTGTTTTTTATTTAATGGTTAATCTCTGAATAATTATACTGTGTTACTGAATTTCAGAAATCACGTAAATATACTTAATTTCACTCTTATAGATCTCCAAACTCCTCTAATGCATATGCAGATGTACAAACATGTTTCCAACTAAATGTAACACTTCTATGGAAGCTTTCAGCAAAGGAGATTAACTTCTTTTAATCCCTGGACATAATTTTCCTGCATGGTGACAGTGGCTTTAAAATTCTAGATTTCCTTTAAAACATTCTAATATCATCTTCTAGAGTGGCCTGTGGGACCAGAAAGACACCAGTTCATCTGGAGTCCTGAAGAAGGCCAGTCTCACTCACTGCCTAGGCATAAATGGGCAGATGTCAGGGGGCCTTATGCACTTGGACATCAGGAACCCAGGGAAGCAGGCAGAGCTGGCCAACGGGTTCAGGGTAGCACAAGGACAGACCATACGACCAGCAGAGAGAGAACCCCTCCCCTCCTCCCACATCCCCGTCCCCAGAAACAGGTACTGACAAGTTGATGACCTATGGTCATGAAATCCAGAATGTTTTTCACTGTGTTGTATCTTCATCTTCACTGCTAGAATCCTGTTTTTCAGAATAATAGAAACATAATACCTCGTGAAATACTTTGGCTTGGCATCCGAACGTGAACTCTTGAGCAGAGGTGTAATCAACCTCATAGTATATTGGCAGCAGATTTTTTTTTTCACCATTAGACCTATTTTTGTGCTTGCGGCTCATTTTCTGTCCAGCCCAATGCAGAAGAGAATTTGACACAGAATTTGTGACACTGAAAATAAATTTGACGTAGGCAGCATTTAGCCTCAACTCCAACTTGTGCTTCTTAACAGAGTCTTGACTAAAAGAGGAATTCGCCCTCTGGCTACACCTATACAGTGGTTTGGGACACGAATGCTGTGGGGGAGTATCGGTCAACTGACCACATGTTTGGTGCTTCATCCAGAAGCGTTTTGAAATATGCCTAAAACAGTCAAAGCCCAAGATCAGTGCCAGGATTGCCCAATTACATGAAGGAAGACACAGAGAAACAAGGGCCTGCTGGTGTTCTGCTTGATTGTATTTATTAATGCAGTCTCTCTGTGTCCTGCTTGATTATTTCTCAGCTTGACTGTTTCTCTACGTTTACCGACGGGCCAGTCTAACGGATGTATCAGCAAGAAGTATTCAGCGTGAGTTGGGCAGGAAGATGAGTTTTGGTCTGTGCGGGTGTCTGATGTTTCATATGCAGTACAGTAAATAGAGGTTTCTGCTGCCATCGTTTCAAACCCACAGGACACATGCAGATTTATACACGCATAGAAAATGTGTTGGGCAGGACATTCTTTGATTGTTCTTGGGTAAGGCACACACGAACATACAAACTGTTCCATTCAGAGTGAAGCAGAACATATCCAGGGACAAGCCTAGTGCGCTGATAAATGATTATGTAACGGTGAGGAGGAGTGGGAGAGGCGAAAGGCGGCGCCTGAGCACTCCTTCCTTCATTTTATAATCAGCTACTGGTTGCTGTCTGTGCGAAGCCTCTGTGTGTCTGTCAGATACATAAAGAAAATGCCCTGTGGCAGCAGCAGGTCTGCATACTGATGAACTTTTCATTGAATCTGCTTCTCTACATTTGATGACTTTGGTCTTTGATGCAGTGTATTTTAGGATTTATGCTTTAACTTTAAGATATACGGTGGGGTCCAAAAGTCTGAGACCACGTCGAAAATCCATGATGTTTTTCATTTAAATCTGGAAATAATCAGAAAATCTGACATCACAAGAAGCTCTTCGGAACATTGTCAAATCATGCTGGGATAACTTGGTCATCAGGTTTTTACAAACTTGTGGAGTCCATGCCAGCTCGAGCGCATGCTGTCATTAAAGCAAAAGGGGGGCATACCAAATACTAAGATATTCTGAAATTCATGTACATTNATGCTGTCATTAAAGCAAAAGGGGGGCATACCAAATACTAAGATATTCTGAAATTCATGTACATTTCTAAAAGATTCAACTTTTCACTCAAATTGTTAAAATGATATTATCAGTAGTAATGAAAAATCTTGTATTAAATTTGAAAAGAATAAAACAATAGAAACATTTTCACAGTGGTCTCAAATTTTTGGACCCCACTGTATACTGTATGTTATAGTCCATCCACAGTACAGGACACAACTGTGTGTTTGTTAGCATATGGGTTTTTTTTTTTTTTTTTTTTTTTGGTGGGCTTAAACACCACATTTACTCTTCTTTCTCCCTTCTGCCTCCGTCATGTGAAGTTTACATGCAGCTGGTCACGTATGGCGTGAGGGAGTGTCCTTGGGGAGCACGCAAGACTGAACATGCCTTTGAACCGGAGTGATAGTATGCGTGCTTCTTTGTAAGCGTGTGTTAAAGTGTGTATGTTGTTCACATCAGCCAGCTGGTCTGACCTCTCAATTTTGGTTTCAACCAGAATTAAAACATCTCTTCTCCACAGAGTGTTGACAGATATTTCAGCAGCACAGTAAGAGACTCTGAATTGATGCTACACAGCCAGTGATTGTGCTGTGTAACATTATATAACATTATATAACCACTTGGTCATATTATCCAGGGCTCTTTGTCGCTACTTTGACCTTTTAGATCAGCTCCTTCTCTTCATCTGTTGTGATGAGAGGTTCTTCTCCTTGAAACAATGTTTCCATGAAAGCACTTTACATTGCTTTAGATTCAAGTGATGCACAATTGTGATAGCAAATTCACGCTTTGATTTACTCTGTTATTATGCAGAATTGATGTTGCTTCAGATCAACCTGTCACCTTTTCTTATTTGCATATGAGCAGTTAGTATTCATCACAGTTTTATAAGGGCAATTAGCATAGAGACTCTAGTAGCTGTGTAGACTTACTAACAGTACTAAGTAGTACTATTTAGTTATTACAAGATTCTTTTTTTCTTGTGATTACTATGCTTATTTTGACATGGTATTTGTGTACATGTACAATATATGTGTGTGTGTGTGAGACCCAATGTGTATTTACTACTCTGTGTTCTGCTTTGGATCATGTCAGCAAAGCCATTTGTTTTTCTTTCCTTCCAGCCAGCTTGGATAATAGTGCTATTGTGTCACAAGATAAAATACGTTTGAAAAAAAAAAAAAAACNAAAAAAAAAAAAAAGCTCAGCTATAAAACTGTTACACACCTGTGTTTAACTTAAACCACTAAACTTTATGTGTACTGTTTCTCACACACATTCTAGTGCTTTCACACCTTGTTTTGTCAGTTGCAGTGGCTTTAAACTAGGTCACTATCCTAAAGACAAGCCCGGACGAAGATCTTGCAGGAAAAAAAAGAGGAACAGCTACACACAACACACAAACACATGCATATTCATCTAAGTACATTCAAAACCAGACCGTACACATAAACCCACCCGCATCCTTACCACAGTTTTTGTCTCTCTTCCTTGGTCAGGCACTGATTATGTCTCTTTCACTCACACTCCTTAGCTGAGCTCGTTCTACCTGTCCAATACCCATCAGCGTGGGATCCAGCGGGCTGACAAAGGAACAAAAGACCAGTTTGAATGAACCAAACTAAAGGTCTGATAAAATGACGAGGGGAGAGAGCTTTTTGTTTTGACGTAAAAAAGCTTTTCATTCTTATCTCTCCTCAGTCAGGTACATGGTCACCACAGCATGAATAGAAATCACTGAGTCGGCATAAACAAGACACCAGAGCAGCTAACTGCAATGTGGAGAGCTGATGGTGGAGGGAATAAGATGGCTCTTTGCAATTTTTTTTTTTTTTTTAACCATAATTGCCACCTGGCCTTTGACTCAGTCTGCTAAAAGCCAACCAGGAGGGTTGAAAGTGGGCAGGCAGGTTAAGTTAAGTCCAGCACTCTCCACTGTATCGCACCACGTCTCCACCACGTCTCCCCCCAACCACCACGTTACCAATCCTCTTCTCCCAGAGGAGACATTACAGCCGGTTGTTGAAGGTCAGAGTCAGAGGAACAGTTACCCTTCCCCCCAGTCTGGGATGTCTAACCCACATCCAGACTGCTGACATGGCCTCCTGAGCAGAACAGCCACATTCACCAGCTTATTCTCAGAGGTTTGTTATATTGTTTGAACTGTATTTACCAAAAAAATTATTGCATTAGCATATCAACATTTTAGCCTTTAGTTTCTTTAGTTTGAAACTATATTCTGATGTTGATGTAAGTCTTCTTTCCTCTCTTGTAGCCATTTTTTCCCTCCTTCTTTTCAGACCGCAAAGGGTTAACAGTCTTACACTAACACAGCTAGGGGTCAAAGGTCATCCTCACTGAAAGGAGTCACGGGAGTGGGGAGGGTCAGATCAGGACGTTGGGAGGCATCTGGCACGTCCGCCAGGTCAGCCTCAGGATCCGGGTTATGCTGCATAGACAATTTATAACCGCAGAAGATCGTAGCAGACAGATCATCATCCAACCCAGGAATGTTTCCCAACCGAGAGGAGTATGGAAGAGTGGGGATCCAGTATCAAAAGAAAAACCAATAAGGGCTGCTAGAAGAATCTCCAGCAAAAGGGTGGAATGTGATGTTTCTGTGTGTGTTGCGTGCTTGCATGCTTGTGTGTATCATGCCCTAATGAGACATTAATCATCTGCTGTTACACAGCGAAGATGAGAGGCAAAATCAGTTTCATAAGCGAGGAGGCAAGTAGGAGGCATGAAGGAATGTTTTCTACAAACAGTCTGCTCTGTTGCAAAGGCATTTTTGTAACATAGCCAGAAGCAGCTCCAACATATTAACTGCTGAATTACTTTAATATAAATCTTGGCGTTACATAATTTGTCGGCTTTAGTAGTATGCAGGAAATGTAGGTTGAATACATCTTTCCACTACTATGCCCAAGAGATAGGGAGGGGAAAAAAAACCAAACACTTATCCAGAGGGAAGGAAATTTGTTGTGCAACTCTGGCCCCACCGTGATAAAATGCTTTATTACTTTCTCACCCACAATACACACTTGCATAAAGCCTGTTGTTTAGAGTTCTAAGTACTATTTAGAGATGCTTCTTACTCCAAACTTCAGACTATATGTTCTTTCTTATATCCATAACTGTCACTCTCTTTCACCTTTGTCATCTTTCATCGTATACTTTGCACAACATTCCTTGATATTTCATCCCTGTCTGTCTTTTGAGATCTTGAAATGCTGATGAAGGAGCCTGATTGCAGTAAAGTGGGTGTGTGTGTTGCTGGGGCTGTTTGTAAAATGGTCTCAGTAGTGACATGAGTACCAACAAAGATATTTTCCTTCTACTTAAATGTTCTTTCTGAAACTCTGAAGTTGTATTAGATAAACTGGCTGCTTTGGCTGAGAAGTTGCAACTTTCTCTGCTTTGTAAGTTGCTCCTGAATCCTTTGTCATGTTTTTAAAAAAATCTATTTCATACATCCTGTTTCCTTTTCTATTGACTTGTAATCCTATGCCCCCTTTTCTGAAGGACTTCCAACTAAATCCTGCTCAAATTGAAAGAAGACGAAGACCCCAATGTCTCTCCATAGAGCAACAGTTACTCCATACCTATAGAAAATGTCAGCTCCTTCATCAGCCATTTCTTTGTCTTTCTGCTTTTCTCTCTTTCTTTCTTTCTTTTTTGCTAAACAAAACCACAGATACGTTTTTATGGATGTGATATTATAGCATACTGTTGCTTTTGGCGCTGGAACCAGTTCTCCACAGAACATTGGGCAGAAAGTGGAGGCATAAGCCAAAGGTTGATTGTGTTATAAATATTTCTTCACTACTTAGCAAGTTCAAAGCTTCATTTTTATGTAAATTACACAGACTCAGTAAACCTATATGGAAAACTGTAAAGTATAATGACATGACTAATCTTGCCAGTTTTATTCCTTTTTATCAAGGCAGATTAATCAACACAAAACAGATGGAAATTTTTCTGAATGTGCTGCTGTAACGCTCCACAGATTTTGCAAATAGCATCCAAAACCAGATCCGTATGCTGGGCAAAAGAGAGTCACAGCCTTTTTTTTTTTTTTTTANTTTTTTTTTTTTTTTTTAAGTCTGAAGCGGCTGTTTTCAAAATGTTCCTGTAAGGTCTTAGTTTCTTGAGTTTTCGTACTTTAACCAGCACAGCATTTATATATACACTCACAGTCAGATTAACACTCACACATACAGTGCCAATGCCTTGCTCAACTCTATCATAGGTCATCCCATTCCACTGATGACAAGCAGTGAAACTCAGTCCAGACTGCAAACAGAGAGAAGTCTGTTTAAAACCTAACACATTGTTCTCTACAGAGCGGAATGGCCTACATCTGTTTTATTAATGTCCGTGTTTTGCATTTGTATTAGCTTTCTGCATTTAGCTTTCTTTATTTTTTAATTTTTTTTTTTTAATCAGAATACCTCAAATACTTTCTTGAAATTAAAATTCTATGTTTCAATCTCTTCTCTTCTCTTCTCTTCTCTTCTCTTCTCTTCTCTTCTCTTCTCTTCTCTTCTCTTCTCTCCTCTCCTTTCTGCTGGATCAGCAACCCCATCATGACACATCAAGGCTGCCTTCACATCGCTGTCGCAGCATACAGGACATTGAAAGCGCAGCGTTCTGTATGATTGTTGAGGTTTCTGAGTAGCTCATGAGGAATGCCAGACATCCATGTTCTTTGTGTAATTAGGCAGAGGACCATCGGCAGCTTTGTCTTTTAGTTTGGCTGTGGAACTGAGCTGTGCTGCACTGCTGACATTTGGAATTGATTTTATGTTGACACAGTTAATAATGTGAAAGCAGACTCTTCACAGTGCTTATAGGCCTGTAAGAAACTGAGTAAATCAAAGTAAATATAGCAGAGATACAATTCCGACTTCATTAAAAAACGCTTCGAAGATGAAGCTTGAATAAGCTATTTCAAACCCAAGCTGCTAGAACCAATGGGCCCAGTTCCTCTCTGATCTTTTAGAAATCCTTGTGCGTCTCCTTAAGTGAGTGTGTGTCAATAACAATAGAGCTGTGTGGGCTGAGATAATGGCTTATCCTCGTGCTCTCTAACAAATAGAATTGGAGGACAAGTGAAGCACTATCACTCATGTTATCAGTCATTCAGCTTTACAAGTTAAATGTATTTTCTAAGCCTGTTTTTCTCGCCCACACACACACAGACACATTTCATCCTGTAGCCACAGTGAAGTAGTCAGATTTCATTTAACACAGATATGCTAATAACACTGTTCTCCTCACACCTCCCGGCTATTGCATCATATATCAAGATATTTGCAATGCCCTGCTGAATTTGTCACCAGTATTTCTATCTATATATCTGCTGTATCTCTGTGTACACACTTGCAACTTTTTAGCTGTCAGCTTTATGATGCACAGAGCTGTACGTGACATTAAAAACTTCTGCTGACAGAGAGAGAGAGAGAGTAGGGAGTAGTTGACAAATACTCGCTTCATGTTCACAGTGGGTTTTTTTTTTTTTTTTTTTNTTTTTTTTTTTTTTTTTTTCTTTTTTGGTACCATTACCTTGGCATCTGTGTTTGTGCAGACTGTCCACAGATTCTTAAAATAACTGGAATGGTTTTTATTTTTAAAACTGGACTTAAATTAAGTTGTAGTTAGTATCACAAAGATATTAAAGTGTCTTAAATCTGTGAATGTAGTGTACTGTGTAATGGAGTCTCCAGATTTTTTCTTTTTTATCCAGGAGCAAACACACACCCCCCCTGGACTCCTCTGACCACTGCCAAGATAACATAGAGATTTCCGGCCGTGGCAGAGTTAGAAAGTATTTCTGCTTGATCTGAGCGCTGGTGACGTCTGGCACCAACATGCCACTGCACAAAGCATCAAGTGTGTGAGGCTGTCCAGTCAGGTGCAGGACAGAGTCCTGATAGGTCCCTATTCCCACACAAAGAGTCCCAGCTACACTTGTAGCTGATCTGGGGCAAAACAGAGAGATTTTTCAAATCTGCTAATTCTCATTAATGTCTGAACAGCAGTGTTCTCTTTGCTTCTTGTTTTTCTGGTGTCGTATGTCTGAGCCTACCATTCTGTAATTCCCAAGGTTTGGCTTATTTATGATTTTTGAGTCCAGTGCAGATCCCCAGTCTCTTGTCTAACATCTTTTGCTTTGCCTCGCTGTTCTCTAATCAGGCTCAATCCAGTTTGAACCAGAAACTGCAACGGTCACAATATATATACCAGCTTGTTTACACTGTGTTTTGTTCGTCATAATTACACATGAGGGGAAAAATGGAAGAGCAGGAGTGGGAGAGACGCAGAGAGAGAGAGAGAGAGAGAGAGAGAGAGAGAGGGAAGCTTAAGGTATATCACTCTATATTTTAAAGTCTTGAAAATTGTCTACTGTGAGTTGTTGGCTGTGTTTAAGACATCACATCTGGCTGTCTTATGCACAGAAGAATCATTTTCTGCTATTCATCCAAATACTTGATCTGAATTTCTATAGACTTGACAATTGCTCAAACTATTCATAATAAACATAACAGTTTAATTTGGGTTCATGTGAATTTGTGTTTCTGCTCAGACCAAGACATAAGTAATAGTAAATAGGTTAAGTGAAAAATGGGTTTCTCTTTTAAAACCGTCAGTGTTACAGAGAAAACGGGAGAGGTGAAAAGGTGAAAAGGAAGTGTATCTGTATCTATGAGTATATGGTGACCAGAGAGTATTGTGCATTTTAGAGACATGCTTAGCAGCTGTTTGAGTCTCTGGTTTCACTTCAGCCTAAGAGCGTCATGTTACATTTGACCAGATTTACTGGAGAAGCATCACAGAGGGCTGGAGATGCCAAGTATGTGCCTGTCTGCACGTTGTGTGTGTGAATGGACTGCATATAATGAAAGCTTAATGCAAGGCTTTCATCTACTGTCGAAACCTTATTAGACAACCTGATAAACAGCCTAACTACTGTAGAAGTCCTAATAAGTGATTGCCTTGCCAGAATGTACTGTATGTAACTTACCTGATGATTCTTTTTGTGTTCTCTAACAGTTGCTAAACTGAATCTGTGTGTGTGTTTGGTTGTGCGTGCCTGTGAGTCTGAGTATAGGGTCTTGGCTGTAGAAAGGCCTGTCTGTTAAACAGAAAAACACTTCAGTCACACAAGGCAGGACTTTCTCCAGGCTAGCACTGCTAGCCGTGTCCAACAAGATCTCCCAGCTGTCTGCCTGCTCAGGAGAGGATGGTGAATGAAAGAGGCTGCCCCCAATCCGGAAATGACCATCTCCTGGATACAACCCGGTTGGAAACTGTATGTCTGCTGGTCATTCACAGCTCATTTTGCGAAGCTAACCTGTCATAATCTCTGCAGGTTTATAAAATAATAAAACCAGCAGGCTGGTTCAGAGTCACGGTTTAATATCCTCTCATGTCTCGGTCTTTCTACAGCTGCGTGTAGGCAGGCGCATGGTTTTATCATCATCATCTCTCTGGTGTTTCCATGATTTGCTCTTATTGCCTCCATTCATCTTATTAACTGTCCTTTTGTTGGCATTGCAGGGTGATAGAGGGGTCATTTTCCTTTCTTACTCCCAATAGTGCCACAGCCTCCTACTCTAGTATGTTGAAACACCAGTCATCCGGAGTGTGTTGGATGCCTGCTTTCACAGGGTCAGAGGATCCACTTGGGGCCTTAAATATTTAAAAATGCATGTAATGGAATTTTTAAAAATTTATTTATTTATTGCTAGATTATGTATCAAGAGTGACAGGAGAGTGGGCTGCAGACGGGTATATGTGACTAAAATGCCAACCCATGCTTTGTGAACAAACGTGTCTGTGTAAAATTACCCATATCTTGCAAGGGTGCAATATCATGTCAGGACAACAAATCGGGACAGTTATGGTCAAAAGTGTATATGTGAGAAAACCTGCATGCTGATTTGTAGAAGGTTAACTAAAGGTCTGTTTGTTTGATTTGTTCAGCTGTTGAGCTTTAAATGTTTTCATCACTGTTTACTTCTGCTTAGTTTACAGTTTACAGGACCATATACACTAGAGCCACAGAGGAGTGTTTGAGCTCTCTCTCTCTCTCTCTCTCTCTCTCTCTCTCTCCGTCTCTCTCACACACACACACACACAAAAACACACATAAGGACACTTTCATACTTGCAAAAAACCACATGTACTAGCAGATATGAATTTTTAACAGCACGCTGCTTTCTTGGGTGTGCTTTCTTGGCACATCTGGGTGGGAGGGAGGGGGAGTCTGAGGACATTCAGTGTATCCACACAGCTCATCTCACTCCCTTCATGTCTGGAGTCTTGCTTGTACTCACTTTCTGTCACACGCACTCTTTTGAGTTCCAGCTCCCACACTTTCTCCTTCATGAAAAAGATACTGATCGTTTGTTTTGCTGGCTGGAGTCTGTCTCGCTCTGATGCTGCCCTGCAGATATTTGGCTTCATGGGAGCACAGCAGAGTGGCTTTGGAACAGCTTTGGTTTGCTTTCACAAAACACAGGAAAGCAGGCAAGGGCCTGCTCTGGCTTGTGATGGTAGAAGGGCGAATCTCGAGGGCAGGCGGGCAAGGGAGTAGGAAGTGAAGAATGAGGAAGAAAACAGAGTGCAAAGAAAGAGAACTGACCACTCTGTCCAGGGCCCTCCACCATTTTAGACTTTATTCCAGACTTCAAGCTCAAGATATGTCGTTTTATATTTCTTTACTTTATGTCCTAGCCCTTTTTTGTCCTGTGTTATTTCTGAATTTTAGATCTTGACCTGTGTTCTTTTTTCTCCTCCCATTGCCTGTTCAGATCAGAGGCAACTGGGCTTAGTTGGTGACATACAGAATAAACCTTATTAAGTTGAATCGATACCCACTGAACAGACACACAGAGAGAGCTGGATTATTCTTAAGGTTCAGGACATGACATGTAGAGCCTGTGGAGGCAAAACCTCAGTTTGAGCTCTAGTGGTTTTGATTATTTCAATATATTTAAATATGATTTGAATGAATGTCAGGATATGAATATAAATGTTTTTCAAGCGGAATGAAGAAAATGACTTGGCTGATTTCTCTGGCTCTCTACTTTGACACATAACTTGAATGAAAAAGGAAAAGTGTTTTGATAAGGATGCAGTGCTGCCAGGCAGAGAGGCCCATCTTGTTTGCTTCCCTCAGTTGAAAAAGAAAAAGTAAAGCCCTGCGTTCTCCTAGCAGCAACAGGCGGCTGACAGAAGTTGCTATAACTACAAGTTAATCTCGTTGTTTAGCCTGAAGTGACTGTGGGCTAATAGAGCTTTAGCCAGTTTGTCTTGAGACATCAACTATTGTACTAAGTTGTTATGGTGTCATTCTTACCACATTGGGTCACACTAGGCTGGAAATCATTTCTGTGTTCCTGAGTAATTAGAATCTGGTATAAATCCATCTGCGGTGGGAGTGGAAGAAAGGGTTAACTCTGGCCGCAGCTAACAGATGCAGCTTATCAAGGACTTGTTGGAATGATTTTTATGTGGGGTAAAGCAAAGAAAAGGCATGTCTGTGTACACATGCATCTGTTATCACTTTTACACCAAGGACACATGTTCAACCAACATTTCCCAGCACTGGGCTGACCCCTGTGGGGCTTGGCCCACACATACACTAAGCCTGATGACCCACGGTATGTCACACTGTTTACACAAGGTGTGGACATGGGAGGTGAGTCAGACGGTACAGCATGCTGTTGTCTAGTCTGTGGTCAAGCAAGTTAAAGGACCCTACTGTCCGTTTTACATGTTTGAGCCTAATATATTCAAGTTTCATTCACGAAACGTTACTGACAATCATTTCCCAAAGCATACTACTGGAACAGTGAGTTAATTTTTTTTTTTTCTACCTTCCAGACTGCCATTGGTTTCAGTTCATTCTGGTACACTATTAAAATCAACTTGTTGATACTTGAAACGTTCTTGGGATAGGTAATCCATTATCATGAATAACACACTCAGGTTTTTTCGAAGTTTCGTAATTTTAGCGTTTAAGCACAATAAAAAGCGTGGAGTGAATGTATGTCTCCACTGGGGAATATAGTATATAGTCCCAAAAAGAAGACCTACATTTATCAAAAAATTTTCAAGGTGGATGTAGCTCTTGAATATTTGATTTTGAAAGATTAAGAAATTCAGCAAAATATCAGGAAAGCTGAAATACGGTTTTATCCTTTGGGAAATGATTGTCACTAACGTAACATGTATGAAAATNAGGAAAGCTGAAATACGGTTTTATCCTTTGGGAAATGATTGTCACTAACGTAACATGTATGAAAATTGAATATAGGTAGGCTCAAACATGCAAAATGGATGGTATGATCCTTTAATTGCTCATCCTGTGTCAAGCTTTTTTTTCTTTTTTTTTTTTTTTTNTTTTTTTTTTTTTTTATCAGAGGGATGCACATACATGTGTCCAGTTTTGGTCTTGAGGACACTGGACAACCCCTTTTCACAGTTTGATCAATGAGTTTGGTGCATTTTTATATAGTACATACATTTTATGACATGGTAAGATGCGGAGGTAGAGAGACAGTCATCACAAGGGGAATCATGCCTTTTGCTCTGTGTCTGTCCTCTATTATTTTGCCAGAACAAAGTTATCTGTTGTTTATGCTGGGCCCTAAGGCTACAGATTGCATTTGTAGATCAAGAGAGAGAAAGAGAGGGCTTTTTGTCCCAGGACTGAATAGCCATTACACTCACAGCCCACATTAAAGAGATGCAGCTTTTGCCTAACAGCCTCTCCCTCTCCAGGGGGTTCACAGACTTTGTGGGCTTACATACAGGGCAACATGTGTATGGGCTTCTCAGTAATGGGTGAATTATAAAGATACACACACATAGATGCAGTAACAACACACCCTGACACACACTCACAGGTTTATATTAAAATATCTTTATTCATAGTGTGTCCAGTCCATGCTGAGAGCGATCAGGATGGAGGCAGAGGATCACAGCTGTAAACATGGCGGCACAGGCTCGTGTTGGGTTGTGGGGGAAACTATTTAACACTACTCTTGACCATCTGCCTGCAGACTGAGCAAGGGAGTAGGAGATAGAGAGGGAGGGAGAGAGGACATTACGTAATAGAGTGGAGTCAGGGCAGGATGATGGGGCATGGAGAGCGATGGATGTTCTATTATTAGTGGATATAGATGTTATGGGCAGCTGCTGTTAGTCACACAGTCATCAATAACAAGTCTAATCGTCTCTGACTTGTCACTAACTTACCTAATTATACAGGCTATACTAGTCAGACTACATATTCTTTCTGCTGTATTTCTCGCTTAATATGTGAACACTGATGTGTCACATTTTCACCTGGCTTTATCTGTGATCTGTTAAGCTTTAGGATGACACACACTGGCTCTTCTATGCGTAAACCAGTGTATAGTTTAGTTTAGCTTTAAATGCTTAAACAGGCTCAACGGGAAAAGGAAACGGAGAGATGAATTTCAGAACACGTAACAGAGACATATCGAACAATGCTCTTGTGGTTTTGTGGTTCTCTGCCTCTCTCTTTCACTCCTTCTCTTCTCTATCTCTGTCAGCCCCCCTCATGTTCTCTCCTCCCAAATGTTCATGTAGATGAGCTTGTTTGCAGAGAGAGAGAGATGTACATGCACACATGCAAACAGACACACAAACTCCGAGATGCCTGTTTTGGGGCTCATGCTGATCACATGATCCCTCTGGATGGATAAATGCTATTTAAAGCAGCACCACTGGGGCTGAGAGGGAGATCAGAGTTTATTGTGGAAAATCCCAATAAATGCTACTCAGCCGCACACAGTTCCAAATCATTCTGATAACGAATGGAAGAGATTTGTAGTCAGCAAACCCCAAACAATGAAATTTGATGGTTTCACCGCCCAACCCCCTCCACTCTCCTCATCTTTCTCCATCTCTCCTAAAACTGGTTTCTCACAAGTGTGACACATACACATGGGGGGTGGGGATGGGGGTGGGTGGGCTGGTGGGGGATGGTTGTGGTAAGTTATGTTCTGGAAAGCTGGGGAGTCACAATTTTGTTAGTCAGGTGGTGTACACGTGGAAGGAGGTAGAGATTAAGTCTTTTATATGTTTTTAAAGGAAGAAAAAACACATTTTAGCTAATTCAGTGGGTCACTGATCAACATGTCATGCCGTTAACAATGCACGTGTGATGTGTGTGTGGTGGTTTGTGGTTTAGGGCTTTCAGTGGGTGTGTACTGAGTGCAATGCATGTCCTAAAGCAGGCAGATCTTGGGGATTTGTAATGGACTGGTAACTGGAGAAGACATGCTGTGTTAAATATAGAGGGAAGGCCCAGCGGTCTCCCCAACAACAGCAGAGTGGAGGATGGGAGGGGTTGGGGTGGGGTGGGGGGAATGCCATACAGNCCCCAACAACAGCAGAGTGGAGGATGGGAGGGGTTGGGGTGGGGTGGGGGGAATGCCATACAGCAGCACTGCAACATCATATCCCCATTTGCACTATCCATTATCAAATATCTTTTTAGGAGTTTATGTGAAATCAATCTGAAAAAAGCTTCTTTTTTTTTTTCTCCAACTTATAAAAAGCTAATTTCAAAAAGCTTCCCATAAAAATTCTGGTGAAATGATGGTGATCTAGGAGGAAAAAAAATCTCATTTGTTGCATGCATTTAATTGTGCAAGCACAAACACACACACGGACATGCATGCATGCACACATCCTACTTTCCTCCTTTCTTCATTCCAAGCCCGTTGCTGCTACTTGTGTCCAGGCTTGTCTCTCTCTCTCTCTCTCTCTCTCTCTCTCTCTCTCTCTCTCTCTCTCTTGCTGTATGTGCCCAGGCCTGGCTTGTTGACTTTAGCAGGCCAATGTGTTGTCCTACTGCCAGAGGGGTGGGTTCTTGGCTGAGCCAAGGCCAGTACAACTTAAGGGAGGAAGGAAGGTAAGAGGGTGGTGTGTGTGTGTGTGAGAGAGAGAGAGAGAGAGAGTGTAGAGTTTGTATGCTTTTGTTTGCGCTTTGCTACCAAATGCTCCAACCAGAGACTAACTCAAATGCTCATAAGTATGTACTGTACACACACACACACACACACACACACACACACACACACACACACACACACACACACAGGTAAATAAGGTTTAAGATGTCTTCATTCTGTCTCATAAACCACAAGTTTGTCAGTTCTAGGGTTGTAAATTTGACTGTTGTGAGTATGAATGATGCCATTTACATGACATTAAACTGTGCACATCACGTCATAATTAGATTTACAAGCTGTAAATGTAACATGGTTGTCCTAAAAGACCCTTGTAAACATACAAATTGGAGGACCTTACAAAAGCCCCAAAACAACCCCNCCCCCCCCTCCTCCTACCCAACTCACACACCTCACACACACAGATGGACTTTGTTGACAGCGATGAGGATTTCTGCCCTCCAATCATCACTCTCTACACTAAATAAAGGCATTCCCAGTTTAACTTGCTCCAAAATAAGACTTCTGCAGCCTCATAAGAAGACAGACAGAAGTACTGGTGCATCGGTGCAATTTAGTCTGTTCTCTCCTCCCACCAAATTTAATGGCTCCATGATTATTTCACACACACAGGAGAAATGAGGGAGAGCAGTGAAGCATGTCATTTGGATCATCCACAAGTGGCAATGTTTTCATCAAATGAATGGTGAATGGGAACAGTGGAGCTGTTGTCTGTATGAGCTGGTTTATGATGGCAGAATATGGCAGCCATCTGCTTCTAACTTGGTGAAAACATTGATATCAAATTCAGTCTGTTAGCAACAGTAGATTAGCCTTACCACTGTCAGCATGGATGTGAGTCAGCTGGTATTTGGCTATCTAGAAACCACATCTAACCACATCATGTTATTAGTGTTGGTTACCACTTAACACACACATACATACACACACTGCTGGGAAGCGAAGGAAGAGCAAAGCTCAATGTCAGGAAATTATGACGGTGGCTGGGTATTAGGCAGTAAATTATTGGGGTTTTGTGTGTGTGATGGTATCGTTCTGTGCCAGAGAGAGAGAGAGAGAGAGAGAGAGAGAGAGAGAGAGAGAGAGAATACACACCAAAAATATCCATGAATCTGTCGTATGCCAACAGTCTACCACTTTTCCATATCTTGGCCAAACAGGACTTACATGGGCTTTACACACCAAAGTCTTGTGACAGACTTGAATCACCATTTCTTCAACTCCACAGTTAAGACGAAAACAAGCTACCAAAAACAAAAAGAGGAAACGACACAAAAAGTTATCATGAAAGAGACTGAGAGACATAAATCTCAAGCATGTCCCCAGTTGACCCTATTTAGTGCCAAAAACACGGCTAATGATTGAAACAGGACACGGCTAATCTTGTTATCTCTTTATTTCGTATCCAGTCTGTGTGTTTATGCATATGTGTGTGTGTGTGTGCGCGCCTGTGCTTCTCCTCTTGGTACATCTGCTGTTTCAGCTAGTGTGCGCACATTATTCTTTGCACATTATGATTCTCTCCATGTTTGTACTTTTCAATTACACAATTTTTTTTGATAACTGACCTCACTGTATTCAGAGTGCATGCATACACACACACACACACACACACACACACACACACACACACACACACACACACACACAATTATATTCCATGTTTTGAGTTGCTGATGAGTAAACCAGCATATTGTGTGTTAACATCAGTAGTCATGGAGTCTTGAGGCTTTGTCTTTGTGTTTGTGCGTTTTAAATGAAGCTTCTTTCATATCTAGCACATTCTTGTGATCAAACGCGTCATTCTGGGAGCTCAGACACTTTTCAAACTTTCTCTGTGTTCATAGTGACTTTAACAGTGTGTGAGCCAGCACACGTACGCTTGCCGATTTACTTTGCACTTCTGTGTGTGTGTTTGTGAACTCTAGAGTGAGGTTTTTGTGATGAGCGCGCTTGTGTGTATGCTGAGACTCAGAGTGGATCTTTGCCAGGGCTTAGGGCTTGGCTGAGAGCACGCCTCAAACCAGTTTACTCTGGTTGTGTAGTGGAGAAGTCTGGGGGCGGAACACAGCCTCTTAAAGCTGCAGTCCATGTGTGTCTTTGCTTGTGTTTGTCTTTGCGTGCGTGTGTTTACCTGCTCCAGCATTTGCGTGTGGGGAGAATTGTTTCATAAATGAATAGCTGATACATTTTCACCTTACTGGATCAGCACCGGCAGCATGCTTTTCCATATTTTTACATGCAAAGTAGACTCACTTTTGTGTGTGTGTGCATGCATGTGCCTGTAAACTACAGGAGTGTGTGGGTGAGTCCCTGGCCCTGCCTTGAATAATTTTCCCCATATTTATCTTTTGAGGATGGCATGAACACAAGCAAAGAGCGCTGAAGAGAACAGACTGAGAGAACACAGAGTAGAATGCTACAATATCCTGCAGGATCATATGAATTACTGTTGTGCTCACATTTTTATTAAATTGCCAGGTGCCAAATGCACTATGAGCTCACTGTGCATGTGTATTTGTTTGTGCATGTGCACTCTACCAGGTCAAGTGGGCAGCATAAATAAGGTTAAAGCTGAGTGTGGACCGCTCAGCATGGGGTGTACTGAGCAGGAAAGAAGGAAAAAGCATCTCTCCCTCTTTCCGAGCTTTAAACGATGTTGCACAAGCAGCGTATAAACATACCACAGATCCCTTCCAACTCTGGAGGCTTTCCATGACATACTCACTTACACACACACACACACACACACACACACACATACACATGTGCACACACAAATCACGTTACTGACTTATCCAAAACGTGCATATAACTCAACTACTTGTTTTGTTGGATTTACTCGCTAGGTCATACAAATGTCATCTTAACCTCACTGTTGTGATTTTTTTTTTTTTTTTTTTNCTACAGGGATTTTTAGCTTTCTCCGGGGATGTGGCCAGGTTATTATTGGAAATTATTTTCCATTGCTCTGTCAACCAGTTTGTACAGTTTGTTTGGTTTGGAGAAAGTCTGGCTTGAGTTTGATTTGGTCAGGCATATCCTGGGCTCCAGATGAGGGAAAGACAAGACCACTAGAGTTAATCTACACCTTGTTTCTGTGTGATCAGTCCGTATTTGTCTGTTTTGCAGGAAGCCCTCAGGTCATGCCGATAAGGAAGTGATGGCTGCCGCCGTCCTGACCTCACTGTCCACTTCTCCTTTGGTGCTCCACCCTTCCTCTGCATCCACAGGTAACACCACCGCATCAATGTCAGCTTTGTTCAGCCTTGTGGCGTAGCTTACCAGCAGGAGAAGCTGCCCCATCAAACACTGACTCACTGCTTTAAGGTCTGAGGGCTATTCACTTTCAGCTTGGTGAGGGTGGAAAAAGTTTGCAAAAATCACCTGAAGTGAGCTTAGCGAAACAGGCCAGAGCTGCGTAGTTGTTCATTTGTTCAGCGGTAGAGTCTTATGAGGACAGCAGTAGCTTCTTATCTGTGTGTGTGTGTGTGTGTGTGTGTGTGTGTGTGTGTGTGTGTGTGTGTTTATCCAGGCCCAGCACTTCCAACTGCTCAGCCTTGACCCGCTCAAGCTACAGCTCCTTTCGCTGTAGCTTGTATTGCCGTGGTTGCCATCACCATGCCAACCTTGCCAGACGGTCAAAGTCCTGTCAGCTTTTTTTTTTTTTTTTTTTTTGGGAATGGAATTATTTGTAATCTCAGTCAGGCAGCCACGTGGAGCTTCATGCTGTACCAATGGAGTCAAAGTGTAAACAGCAATTACGTTAGGGTTCTGATGGTAGATTCTAAATTACCTAGCTTTGTTAAGCTCCAAGCTAAATGATATTTTATCAAATCTTTTATTCCTCTTTTTGAAGAAAAAGCAAAGTACAAAACATTCAGGTATTCATTTAACTAAAAAATATTTGTCACAAAGATATAAACTTAAACAAATGAATGTTTGGTGTAGGTCTTGCTACTTATTAATGTGAAAAGCTGCTCTGTTACTGCATTCTGTGCAATAAAAAAAAACAATGCTAATTTAATTTAATTTAATTCAATTTAATTATGTTTTCATTGTTCCCTGCTAAAAATAAACTACCTAAATGAATTTGTTAAGGGTTTCAAAAGGCTTCAGATTTAATCAAATCTTACACATGGTCCACTCATTGGCCTCAGTAATGTTGTGTAGCAGTATAGTGAGTAATCCTCCTGCACAGATTAATCTGTGCTAAATGTGAAGAATGGCTCGTGATTCACCTCGACATTTTTATAGAGAACAGCTATGGTTGGTATAGCTTGGAATAAGATAAACCTCTCAATACATATTAGTCTTGGCTCTATGTTGGGGTTTAGTTTAGGTTTTTTGTATGTTTCACCACATTGCAAATCAGATCAAACCAGCAGAATTATATACTATGCAGTTAAAACCTTATCGGATTTGTCAAAGAGTATAGAAAAGGTTTATGGGCCATGATTTTCAGAAAGATAATATTTTTTCCAGGAAATGAGAACTGTGTTGGGCTTGATGAGCAGAGCTCGGTACAGCTAAATGAAACATGTCAAAACAGTAAAGTATCTGCTATACACGAGGATTAAAGATAATGGAAATGCATCACACAGACTGTCATGGTGGGGGGCTTCCAAAGCTTTGACGTTTTGATTCTATTGCAGAGACACCTATTTAAGTATTTGAATCAATTGTTTTGTGAAAATATGACTGAAGATCACGTAGCTAATTGTGTTTTCATTTCAGGCTGTTCATAGTCATATGTTCACACTCATATTTGTCTGTTTATTGCTCAAGAATATATTTTTGATGTAAATCAGCCACTTTTGAGGCATTTTTATCACCTGTTTGTTAGATAATCTCAAGTTATTTGTGTGGATTCTTTAAACCTTCAGTCCCAGAGCCAGCTAGCAGGGGGTGGAAAGAGGTGCTCTCGGCCAGCTACAGCAGTTCCACCAGTGGTAACTGGAGCTGGGATGCCAGTGACCAATCGGTGCCCTCCACGCCATCCCCGCCTCTCTCCAATGATGCCAACAAGAACTTCCAGGGTGATGATGTCAATGAGGACGTCACAGAGAGCACCCACTTCATGTTTGAGGACCCCATACCTCGAAAGCGAAAGGTAACAAATCAGGGACTAATGCACAGTTCAAGAAGAAGTGGTAGAAGATTAGCTTGCATGCAAAATTCCACAAATTATTCAATTCACTGGAACCCTCACATCCAATAATTGTAAAATGATGTTGCTGTAGCCTAGATCTCAGCAATTAACTTAGTGAGTAAAATGTTATAAACCAAGAGAAATCATATAGCCAAATCCATAAAAAAAAGACAGATTGTCAAAATTGGAATTATCTGTTAAAATTAGAAATATTGTATCACATATTGTGTAATATATTAATTCATGTCCACAGTTGTAGAGACAGAACTCTGATATCCAGTTGTTGTTTCCTATGAAGTCACAGTAAGGGCTTCAGGAAATCTACCAGAAACATTAAAAAAAAAAAAAAAAANTAAAAAAAAAAAAAAAAATACAAATACCTTTTGTTATAATGCCCGTCACTGTCTCCCTGTGTGGATGATTGATTATGCTTTCTCTTTCACATCTCTTCTTCTCATTTCATACTGTTGAAACAATCCATAGCATTTAACAGGTGTTAGGGGTGGCAGTAACAGCACAGGTGCCAGTGGGGGAGGGAGGAAATCAGGAAGTAACAAAAGGTTCAAGGGATGCATGAAAATGAGGACAGTCACAGAATGTAGGGGAGGAAAAGAGGACTGAGACTCAAGGTGACAACAAAGGAAAATGAATCTTCATAATTCCTATAGCTATAGAGTGACAGTGAAGGGCTCACTTACAGTATGTTAGTACTGGCAATTCAACCTCCCTTGACTGGGGCAGCAGTGAGAATTATTGAGAGTATTGCTCTGTGGAATATATGAAACCATAAAGAATTCAGGAGTGATGCTGCCAGAGACCCACTCTACATCACAGATAAGATGCAATAAATAATAATGATGATAATAATAATAATAAATTTTATTTATTTTATTTATTGCTTTTCTAGACACTCAAAGATGCTTTACAGAGAAATAAGACATTAAAAAGCAAATAATAATAATAACTACAACAATTACAGGAGTCATTATGCTAAAAAACCCAAAAGGGGAAGATGGAGAGTGAAGACAATACGCTCACGCCAGCCCCAGAGGTTTAAGCCCCTCGGACTGTTTGATTCTGTGCAAGCTGTGAGTGAAGAGGATTATTAAGAATGATAATCACAGCTCTTACTGTAACAGTGTTAAGATGCAAGAAAAAAATACTTTGGGAGTTAAGTGATTTGCGATTGTCAGATTATAGAGTAGCTTTACCGTGTAATTGTTTAAAAGGTGCCATTTTAAACAGCAAGGGTCAGGATTATCCACATAGCATCGCTTAAGCACTTTAATTGCATGTTGCTGTTACACAAACGGGACTAACAGCCAATGAGAATTTGTTTAGGTAAGTGTAGAGTTAATGCAATCATTGATTACAAAAAAAAAAAAAAANAAAAAAAAAAAAAAAATCTGGCCTACGCTAACCTCTTGCTGCTCTCTCTTTCTCACTTGCACCCTCCCTCCTTCACTCCCGCTCTTGCTCTTTTCTCCCGAGGCTGTTGAAAGGTAATGAGCGTACACACCCACTGTCTTTCATTTGCACTGATGCAGGTTCCTGCCTGCTCACGGGACAGCTGCCAACTCCTGATATGAGGAAGAGAAAAGGAATTAAAATAAAAACATCCACTCCGTCCATCCATCTCCTCGCAGCTTTCATAGGAACAAAGGAGGGCTGGCTGAAGTGCACAATGTCTTATTAGCCTGGGCTTTATTTCAGATCAGATGAGAGGAGAGACAGATACACAAGTGCTGTTTTTGTGTTCAGAGGTCATGAAGGTGGGGGGGTTGTGTGTGTGGCATGGGCGTGTACAGCTAGTACTGACCCCCCCAAATTGCGACCCACTTGAAAATATTTCCAATAATATCTTGGTATTTTCACCCTGGTTGACAGTGAGCACACAGCAGCAGAAAGAGGTTAATATAGTGCATTTATTCTGCTCATCAGTCATCAAGCATCAAAGTCCTGTGATGTAGACAGAGAAGTATAGAGTTTCGTTGTCCTCTCTCTGTCCCTGTCTTTTT
The DNA here is from genome assembly GCA_014773175.1 of Lucifuga dentata. NCBI lineage: Eukaryota > Metazoa > Chordata > Actinopteri > Ophidiiformes > Bythitidae > Lucifuga > Lucifuga dentata. The sequence continues at coordinate 435,785 of VXCM01000989.1, forward strand.
GTGTCTCCCTTTCTCTTTTACTCTGTATGCATTTTAACTTGTCACATATCGGGTTTCTATTTTTATAGGCTTGTAGCTCTAGTAGCTCTCTAACGAGGTGCAGTGTTTGGCCCCTTGTAGAGTCATGCTCAGTCCCCCATGAAGCTCTTTCTATCAAGGCTACCAGCGAGCTCCACACAGAACAGCACTTTTCCACGCAATACTCTCAATAAATTATTTTCTTTCCTGTGTTAAGAAAATAATTCACAACGAAAGGACAAAACCAAAGTGTAATTGCATAAATGCAGATATGAAATGAAAATTTACTTCCCTTATTTCTGGATTAAATTCTGTGTTCTGTCTCATGTTTTTGTTGTTGTGAACAGAACTCCATGAAGGTGATGTTCAAGTGCTTATGGAAGAACTGTGAAAAGGTCCTCAGCACCTCCTCAGGGATCCAGCGACACATCCGCACCGTCCACCTGGGGTGAGTCTCTCGACACACATGGAAAAACAAGATAATAACTGAACACACACACACGAAAATAGGCCGAGCACAGAGACTCCAACCTTCCAGGATGTTTTTTGAGAAGCTTCAGTTCCACTGTATACCAGGGCTTCCTCAATTGTAAAAAATTTTTTTTTAAAATATTGGCTTTATTCTTTAAGCATCTTTTAGATCTGTAATAAAATGTTTCTTATCAGAAAGTTAAATTCACTTTCTCAGTGTTCCCTTTACATATAAAGTTTCACATTATGGGTTTGCTTAATTTGTTTGTTTGCTTAATAAGTTTGCTTAATTGGGTGCCATACACTTACCATCATGCACCTTTTTTTTTTTCTTAGTTGATAGATCATCATATCACCACTACAGAGTGATATGATGATTGATATATTTGGTTAAAATTATGCAGCAATTTGCTGTGAATTGAATAAAGTTGTGCTTCATTATGGTATAGCCAACAATTCGTGCTTTCCAACTAGTTATAGTAATTTACAGTCTGATGAGGTGAGTGTGTTTAATACAACTCCTGCATGTTTGTGTAATGTTTACCTGTCCAATAAATAGCATTGGAACTAATAAAATCCTCTAATACATCCAGCAATGCACAGACTTTTGTATTTCAGTGCTTAACAGATGCACTTTAAGGCCAGATAAGGTCATGCTGGCTTCTCCTCACAACAAGCCTGTTGTTTGAGGAGCTCTGCAGTTTGCAGACTCTCACTGCCCTCTGCTGTTGGGAAGAATACACACTACTTCCACATGTTTTTGTCATATCAGACTGCTGTGCTTTTATCAGTGGATGTCAGCTGTAAACATGATAGCATGGTGAAAGAGCTCAGTTGTTTGTGAGATCATTTTTCTAATCTATATGTGATTGTTGCAAAATAAAAGAGCTAAAACTCACAGCTTAGATAAAAAAAAAAAAAAAACNAAAAAAAAAAAAAAAAGACTAAATGTGCCTCTGTGTGTAGGCGGAACAGTGATTCAGACTACAGTGACGGAGAGGAAGATTTTTACTACTCAGAGATCGAGGTCAACATGGACAGCCTATCAGAGGGCTTGTCCAGCCTCACGCCCACCTCACCCACCACGACTGGTCCTCCTCCTGTCTTTCCTCCACCACTCTCTGATGTCCCTCACTCCGAACACATCAACATGAACGGGTCGCAGAGCCACACCCCAACACTGCTCAGCCAATCAGCTCCCTCTGCACTCTGCCACATCCGCACTGATCATGCCTACCAGGTAACGTACACGTTCCCCAATACATATGACACACAAAGTGCTCATCAAAATACCTGAATATTGATTTTAATTCCAGTGCTAAATTTGTTTCCTGACACCATGGAAAACAAGATGAAACTTTGGGCAGGATGTTACAACCACAGGCTTTCAGATTTCTTGCTACATGAAATCTGCAGAAGCAGTTTTTGGTTTTTGTACAGGATTAGTATAGGTCTGAAATCAGAAGCACTGAGGTCAGGGTAAATTCCTTATTTTAAGACATATATATATATATATATATATATATATATACTTAGCTTCTACACTAATTTTACAACAATCAATAGTTGTTGAGTTTGAGGTTTTCTTTGTAGGAAGACACATTTTTTGGAAACAATATAAGTGGAAGTTGGTCAGGCACACTGAATGCTTGGTTAAGCTTAGTGTAAATCAGATGTTTGAGCATTTACAGAGCTGTTCAAGAACAAGGTCAGATCTTGTCCTCCACCACCACCTGCATAAATGATTAGTGTTGAATATTATATTTGCATAAATTGCTGCTTGCCACACTCAGTGGGTTTGAGTATTTAGGCCTGTCCGCCTGCAGCTTCCCACTTGGCACCATATTTATTTTTCAAGTTGGCCTGGTACAGCACGCTGTATCTATAGCATGCAGTGATCATATGCATGTCCACCGAGCCTCACAGTGGGAGCTAATGGAGCTGATTGTCATATTCTGGTCTGCTTCGGATCAGAGCCAAACCATGATGGTTTCCATATGCTGTGTGTTAAACAGGATATTGTTTTTCACTTTTTGTCGCTTCTTCTTCTTCTTCTTCTTCTTCTTCTTCTTCTTCTTCTTCTTCTTCTTCTTCTTCTTCTTCTGTCATGTTTTCCTCTTTTTACTGGAACTTTGAGGTTTAGTTTGATCTTTGATCTGATTGACTTATGTGTGTCTTTGTTACCTTCTTGCACGTTTACCCTAAATCTTTTGCTGATTACTGCAACATAATCTGGTTTCTCTTATCACATCACATGACCAACTAATTATAGTTGGTGTGTTTTAGTCGTGCTCAGGAGTGTTTTTTTCTGCTGTTCTTGACAAAGAACTTCGTCATTTGCTTTGTGTGCTGTATACAATATTCACTGCATCCTTCAAAGAAACTATCGTGACTTTTAGTGCTATATTTTCTATGTTAACTGATGCTAATGCACAAACATTTCCTACTGCTGTCTAAAATTCAAAGCTTTCCACAAGAAACTACTGGATGATTTTTCCTGTGATACAGGAAGTGCTGCCTTTGATAGCAAGGTCAACGACCAACAGCTAACTCTGTGTTGATCAGAAACTGTTCTAACTACATTAAGATACAGACATTTTGGATTCTTTTTTTTTTTTTTTTTTNTTTTTTTTTTTTTTTTGTTCGTGGCTTAGGTTTAAATAAGTAAATAAATAATATGATCATAATTAAATATCAACAGGGAGGAAATGGTAAAACAAGCAGCAGCAACAGTTAACTGATTAAAAGATCATACCTGCCATCGTGCATTTTGAGCCCAATTGTATACATGGTATGTTACTGACAACCATTTCTCAAAATATACTACTTTAGTGGTAAGTTTCACATTTATTTACCTAACTTCCAGACTGCTATTAAAATCAACTAATAGAGATTTGAAACACGCTTGAGATACATAATCCATCACAGCAAACAAGATGTCTATTAGGGTTATTTTTTTTTTTTTTNGACAATGTATGTCTCTGCCAGGAAATATAGTCCCAGGAGAAGATGGCTTTTACAGAGAAATTAAAATAACCGTGCCTTCTACAATCATGCATAAGTGTTAGCAGGCGGAACATTGCATTTTAAGGTGAGTGTATGACCTGAACATTTGATTTTGAAAGATCAGGGGATTTGAAAAAAATAACAGGAAAACTAAAATATGGTTTTATGTTTGGGAATTGGTTGACAGTAACATAACATATATGTGGGTTGTATATAATGGGCTCAAAGATGCACGATCCCATGGTCCTTTAACTAAAAAGCTGGAGGCAGCAGGAGCTCATTGCAGGTTTGGAAAGCCTCTAATATTTCATCAAGGTAAACAACACCCTTTACCGTGCCAAGCTGTGCTCACATTGTGGACTTGCCACGCCATGTGTATCCAAGCTGTATGGAAATCTGGAGTTGGATTTGGTTCAGAATGTGGTCGATTGTTTTACACTGTCATATTTTCATCAGTTCAAATGTAGTGAATTTTGTGCTTCAGTCAAAAGCCAGAATGTAGCTATGTCTATTCTACACCACCACCACCACCACCACCACCACCTCCATCTCCTCCTCCTCCTCCTCCTCCTCCTCCTCCTCCTCCTTCTTCTTCTTCTTCTTCTTCTTCTTCTTCTTCTTCTTCTTCTTCTTCTTCTTCTTCCATGTTTTTTTCCAGTTATTTACACTTACCATGGATGCTCTCGAGGGTAAAAATAAAATGAGGTTTTCAGCAGGAACAACCTTTGCTAAAAGTGCAGTTTTATAACACGCAATATTGAATTCAGTCCATCGCAGTGGTTTGAAGTGGTATTGAACTTACTGTTACCATGACAACACAAGATGCACATAAAAATAGAAGCATGCATATGCAGTGATATGACAATGACTACCTCTCAAATTTCACTAGTTTTGCACCATACTCTGCTGATTAGAACCACTACCTTCATGTTTTCTGTCATTCTTTATGATCTTTTATTAGCTGTTTTGTACCAGTTCTTCATCTGCCTCTGTTGTAAACAATTACTGGTTAAACCCTAAACTTTAATTAGATTTTTTAAAAATTGAGACACTTCTGATTTAGAGGAAGAGAAATGCCTTCTCAGTTCTTAATATATTATCTACTTTTTCTGTATTTCCTCCCCTGCTGGTCCCCCCTGCTCTTTTGCTGTCACTCCTTGTCTCTCCTCTCCTCTCCTGGCTGTGGTGGGCTCTGGGCTGCTTGTCCACATTCCAGGCCACCGCTCCTGTGAGTATCCCAGTGGGTCCTGAACTGGCTGGGCTCGGCGGTGGTAAAGGGAATGGGTCTGGAACTGAGACTGGGAATGGTATCAGTGTGTCGTGGCAGTCCCCTCCTGTCATTTTCAAAGGTGTATTGGTGAGTGAGCCTTTGTTTCATGTGTCTTGTTTTTTATTGTTTTAGTTTCACACTTGATGCACCATCCATCTCCATTAGTGGCAAATCTGCGGTTTTTTTGTCGCTCCCTGGTTTCTCACTTTTTTCCCCCCTTTATTGTACCATTGCTTTTTTCTGTTCAATTAATCTCTTTTTTATAGCTTCGGTCTTTCTTTATAAGTTGTATTCAATTCAAAGTGCTTAGCAAAATCTAGATAAAATATAATACAGAAAACCAAATCCACACTCTGCTAGATTCATTGGACAGCAGAGAGACCTGAGGGATCCAGTGGGATCTTAAAGGTATAGACTTTAAAACAGTGTAATGCTTGCTCTCGTTGTCTTAGTTAAATGGGTTTTGTATGAGATGGAGTTGGCTCTTGGCTCTTTTGGTTTCACCCAAAACATTTTTGCTTTAAAACTCATAAAATAAAAAAGAAAAAACAGTAAAAAGCAAAAGTTGTTCAGAGCAATGTGCATCTTCTCCTGTTGTCTGTTTGTCTGGCTCTGCTGATATGAAAGACGTGCTGGAGCACCTCTGTTTCTAGTTTGTTGCTTAGCAATGTCTCCCCCATGTGTTGGTTGTTGGTTATTGTGAAAATGGTGGTAATAAAAATCAAAACTGTAACTGTGTTTTATATTGAGTGGGACAAAATCATTCCTGTTTTTGATTTTTCTTTCTTTTATTTTTTAAGTCTGAAAATTGCTAAATTCTATCTATCCTGATCAAACATGCTTCAATTAAGACACAGCATGGAGAACTCAGTCCATGGTTTTCCTGATGATGTCTCTACACTTATAGGGACCCGTGAATCATGTCCGGACAGTTAGTATCGGTGAAAAGCGGCAGCCAGCAGCCAGCACACACACCACTGTTACCAAGAACCACGCTTTAATAACTCCAGCACCTAAAGCAACCCCAGGAAGCAGGTATGTAGCCACTGATTGCTGTGTGTGCGTGTGTCTGTTTGTATGATAAAATCGAGGAGGTTGTGTTAACTGTTATGTCTAACTGTTTAGTCCCAAAGCCAACACATTTTATATTTTGAAGACACGATTCAGCTGTGAGTCTTTTGTTCTTTTGTTCTTCCATATCACACTTTGTTACAATGAGCTTCTTTTCCTTTTGTGGCTGTGTTTCTATTCTGTGCTGCATTCACATGATTTAGCAACATTTGTTGCAAAACCTAGAAAGGCTTCACATATTCAGAGTTGTTTGAGGCCATTAAATGCAGTGATTGTAGTTCTTTGCAGATTTACCTGTGATTATGCTCGGAGACAATAATTTCTGTCTTCAGGGTAACACTGAATTTTCCTTTTCACAACACAAATTTTTGAATTAGCTACTGTCACTAGAGGTACAAAATGGATAAAACCTGCCTTTCTCTCCATACACAGAATCAGATCAGGTCAAATAAAAAGAGATTACAGTCATGTCAAATCACCAACCTTTTCAAAGAGTTCATATTTGTAGTGTGTGTGTGTGTGTGTGTGTGTTTGTCTGCCTGCCCATACATATGTGGGCACCTGTGAATACCTTGTATACATGCAGATGTGTCTTTTGCCCTTGTGGCTGTCTGCATGTCTGTGTGCGTGTCCTTACCCTGTCATCTCTGCTGTTACCAAGGAAACCCCGCGGGGAAGCGAAGAAGTGTCGAAAGGTGTACGGCATGGAGAAGAAAGACATGTGGTGCACAGCCTGTCGCTGGAAAAAAGCCTGTCAGAGATTCACCGACTAATCCGCTTCGCTTTCGCCTCCTTGAGATGAACTCTTCCCCGTATGGAGAC
>VXCM01000989.1:450973-468464 GCA_014773175.1 Lucifuga dentata
AAAAAAAAAAAAAAAAAAAAAAAAAAAAAAAAAAAAAAAAAAAAAAAAAAAAAAAAAAAAAAAAAAAAAAAAAAACAAAAAATTGTATGTACATCCAAGAAATCTCCAGTACTTGTTGGAATGGATCAATAGAAACTGTGGTAAACTTAAGCGAAGAAAGATTAAGGACCCCACTGAAAGGCATAGGCTATATAAACAGCAATCTGCACAAAGATTCAGTGATTTCTATATCGTGATAACAGTCAAGAGGACATGAAGTATATCCTTAAAGGTAGGTGCGGTCACCGAGTTGTTTAGGTAAGTAAAGATCAGATCAAAAATGTAAACCATGGGTTCAGGGCTTTGATAAGAGTCAGTTGTCATTAAAGTGCAAGTCTGTGGCAGTAGGACTCAACAATGTGCCATTGGGCTGCCCAGTCCTCTGACACATGCAGCTTTGCAATAGATTTAGACACGATCCCTAGAACCATCAGGGCTGGATGGCACCAAGACACCCCCCTCCTGGCCGTTTCCCTACACTGTCAGTGATACTTGGTTTCCATGGTGATTCTGATGGCAAACAAAGTTGCAATCTAGCATTGGACAGGTCCTTGGCAGCGTCCTTGTTGATTTCTGTTGTGATATATATATATATAGATATATATATATAGATATATATATATCTATATATATATATATGTCTTCATAAAAACTTCAGGACTCTGGCCTGAACCCTCGAGAATAAAAACAATCAAACACAAAAACACTGCATCAGAAGTGAAGGAGGTAAGCAGAAAAAAGCATTTTGCTTGAGCCATCTCTAAATCATTCCTTTTCTACTATGGCAGTCACGGCTGACGTGAGGATTGCCTAAGTGTGTTTGTCTGTGTTTGTACTGTATGTATGTGAATGTGTGTGTGTATGTGTGTGTGTGTACGTGCGTGTATATGTGTGCACTTGAGTGTGTTACTCATAATGGTTTCAGATCATTGTCATGCATCACCCTACAGCTTTTCCATTCAAAGGAAGGCCTGCCCACAGTGGGACAAATGGGTAAAGAGAGCAGAGGATTCAGCCCAAGAGATCATAAGAGATCCTCAGAGATCAACAAGCCACCGACTGAAATCCAGCAGATCCTAGGAGATCCAGGCAAAGTCTCGCTCTCTCCCGTTCTGCTGCTCCCCCTCCTGTGCTGAGGAGTCACTCTCCTCCTTCTCATTGTCCAGCGCTCTGTGTCCCTCGGCAGGGATCCCTGAGTCCTTCCACTTCCCTGCTTCTTCCTCCCCTTCTCCCATCATCTCTCCATCTCCCTCCACCATCATCTCTTCCTCCCCCTCTCCATCACCGTCACACTCCGCCTGGTCATCATGAAAACGATGATCACCGGGGTACAGCTCCTCCTCTGGAGAGATGTCTCCACCTACCTCTCCGTTGTGGTCCAGCAGTGCAGCCATGCCCCGGCCGGAACAATCAGCACAGACGCCGTGGCGACGGGATCCATGTTTGATTCCAACGCTGGCTGCTGACATGAAGACTCGGCTGCATACTTTACACACATACTTCTTATCTTTGCTGTGGACCTGTTAGGTGAACACACAATATTCCCAAGTTACAATTTAAAGGACCATGCCGTCCATTTTGCATGTTTGAGTCTAATATATTCGATTTTCATACATGTAACATTACTGGCAATCATTTCCCAAAGCATACTACTAGAACGGTGAATTAAAAATTTTTTTCCCTACCTTCCAGAGTGCCACTGGTTTCAGTTCATTCTGGTATGCTATTAAAATCAACTTGTTACTACTTGAAACATTCTTAGGATAGGTAATCCATCATCGTGAACAACATGCATATTCAGGTTTTTTAGAAGTTACATAATTTTAGCATTTAACTGCAATAAAAAGTGTGGAGTGAATGTAAGTTTCCACCAGGGAATATAGTCCCATAAGAAGACCTGCATTTATCTAAAAATTTAAACAACCATGACTTCATTATTAGCAGGCAAAACATGGATTTTTAAGGTGGGTGTATTGCTTGAATATTTGATTTTAAAGGATTAGAGATTTTGCAAAATATCAGGAAAACTGAAGTACGATTTTATCCTTTAGGAAATGGTTGTCAGTAATGTAACATACAGACATACATACAGACATACATACTGAAAATTGAATATATTAAGCTCAAACATGCAAAATGGATGGTTGGTCCTTTAAATCTTGGTTATAGTGTTTTTGTACTGCACCCTACTGGTGATCAAACAACTCTGCACTCACCAGTGTGTGTCTCTTCATGTGCTCCCTTCTGGTGAACTTCTTGCCACAGATTTCACAGGGGTAGGGCCTTTCACCAGTGTGGGAGCGCATGTGCCTCTTCAGGATGCACTGGTGCATAGCAGAGAAACTGCAGTAGGGGCACTTGAACTTTTTACGGATCACCGTGAAGTCATTCACTATAGGGAGAGAAGGAGAGATGAAGGAGAGAAAAGGGGAAAAAATGGATTAGTGTTTAATTGAAGCTCTTTTAAATAAACCCAGACATCACTTTTCAGTTATAACATTTAATTAGCCATATGGTCTACAAATGTATCATCAAATCCCATCTCAATTCAGCTACAGTTGCCCTGGCAACAGCTCTTCGTTCATACTAAAGTAATAAAGGCAAAGAGACACTATAAACACGACACAATAGTCAGTCTTAGTTTCTCTAGAAGGTCTCTGCTATGGACAACGAAATACAGACAGAAAGACAAACACAGATGATGACAAGTAGGCTGAAGGCTGGGATATATGATCACACACATACAAAGGAGTCTTTAGTATAAAATAAAATAAAATAAGATAACATTAAAATAAAATAAAATAAATACTATTACTGTGTACATACTGTTTGGAGGGTTTGGTAAGCCATTTATCTCAAGGTGTAAACTTAAATGATAGTTAAGCTGGCCGAAGGGCATTCAAGTAAACAGATTGTATTGTTGTTGGATGTGTGTGTGTGTGTGTGTGCGTGCGTGCATGCATGTGTGTGTGTGTGTGTAGTACGTGAGTGGGAGGTTCACCTAGTCAATGAGAAACTTTCCAGTCATGGCATAAAAAATCAGGACTAATTTAAATGGTATACAAGCACAACACACACTGTACACACAACTACTGCACAAGAAAGGAGGGTTCAAACGCACAGTAAAGGGTTGAAAGCTATAAGTGATAGAATGTATTTACCTCCATTTGCACACAGACCTCTGCTCTGATTATAGACTCGACACTGCGCCAACAAAAGACATGCAAGCACTCATGAGCTGCTCAAAACCCTGAAGCATCTTAACCAGATTGTTTAAGTGTATCAAGTTTAATGAAAAGACAAAAAAAAAAAAAANAAAAAAAAAAAAAAGTATATTGTGAATGAGTGCATGACACAAACATCAGAATAAAAGAGAAAAATTACAGAGGGTTTTTTTTTTACGCTCCATCACAATTTAATTACAGAATCAAAACTACAAGCAGGAATGTGTTATGTGTAGAAAATTATATATCGTCGTACATGTTTTTCAGTGAGAAAAGTCCAAATCTAAATCTTTCAATATTTACATCAATCACATGCATACAAAAAAAAAAAAAAAAAAAANAAAAAAAAAAAAAAAAAAAAATCATAAACAGCCTTATTTTTAATACTGGCGAGGACAGCGTGTCGACCTGAGAAAAGGTATATTGTATTAGAAACGGTTTGGCATTTGGGAGTTTCCTGTCATATAGAGCAGGGAACGCCACTTCTGCTTTTACACATACAAATTATACTTCTTCATAGCTGCTGGAGTGTCAATTGGATATTTGAGGGAAACACGGGTGGGTGTTGTCCCTGTGGGTGTAGTTTTCACAGTATGGGTATGCACAATGAGACACAGAGCAGAGAGCCCAGATCTCCATTTAGTGGTAATAAAACCTAATTTGGCTGTATTGTGAAAATATCTTGGTTTATCCTGTCTCACAGTCAAGGCTTGTTGTAAACTCCTGCTGAAAAACTGTTTGGCAGAAATTGGTGTAAATTTTGCAAATGAAGCCATTATTTCAAACTGATTCCCATTTCCTGCAGCTCTTCAACACTCTCCATCCAATTCAGTCCTCTCCCATTTTCCTCTTCTCTTCCTTCATCTCCCCTTCTATCTTTTATTCCCTATCATAGCATTTTCTATCTGCATCATTGACATCACTAAGGTCATCTAGTTTAAAGGGCATCTGCCCCTGGTCCGCCTACTTCCTCTTTAGCTGAAGGGTCAGGGGTCAAGAAGGGCTGGAGCTGTGAAGGACCAATTACTGCCCAGCTCCAGCCACACTCGGCGACTAGGAGACTCACATATCTGGGGCAGAGAGATGGACAGAGCAAAAGAAAGAGACACCACCCAACCCCCATCTGTGCTGCTATTAGTCTATTGTTTTGGTTGGCTTTGTCTTATTCAGAACAGCCCCTCCATCTGCACTGATCTGATATCATTGGCTGTAGGCAATCATGTCACAATGGTGATGGAGGACAAGCTTCTGCATGTCCAGTGGAAGACGACATCAAGAGGTGCATCTGAGATAGAATTATTTCTTTCTTTGTTCTTTGGATTAGAAGACGAGTAACTCATAAAAATATGTTATATTTTTTCATGCTATTCTAAATATTATTCAAACATCTGAGGTGCACATCTAATGGCAACATACATAATCTGAGTGAGTACTGACTCTCTAACACTGCAATTCCATGGAGTTCCTCCAGGTGGTGTGGTTGTGTGAGCTGTGAGCCACAGCAAAGCCGAGCAAAGTTTAGCTGAGTGTGTCTTTGTGGCCATAATGCTGGGTTGGACACAAAGATAAAGATCTCTCTGCCTAAAAAGGAGAAGAGAGTTTAGGCAGACTAGTGACTGGCGACACAGAGCCAGACAAGTGGGTGCGTTTGGGGGGAGTGGGGGTGGGGGGTAGACTCCCTCAGAAAAAGTAATTCACCTGTTCATTGGTCCATTCAGTGCTCACTAAAAACAATCGCAAAGCTCAAAATAAAAAGTTATACACATATTTCAGATCACTTAATTTGTTCAAATAGATAAATTTTGCATAGAAATTTTGCACCATGTTAAATCATGATTTTAAAAGAAGTGTTCTTTAAAATCACATGCCCACTGACAAGATTCTAGAAGGAATTTCTCCTGTTTCAGTGCAATGACACCGTTATTGGCATGAGCAAAGAAAATATTCTTGTGTGAGGATACAATGTTCTGTTGATGCATGTGAATGTGCTGCTTTTATATATATGTATGTATGTATATACATCCATATGTAGTCTTAATTTTCCACATTGATACTGTGATTATGATTTTCAACTTTCAACTCTTGATGAAGCTGCCACAAGGGATCTGCAAGCCCTCCCTGAGAAATTTCCATTCCAGTGCTGCCTCCTAGCCTCACCACTGCTCCTGGCACGGACCCCATCTGGCAGCACACTTTAACATGTGTCGCCAGATTTTTCTGGGTGCTAAAAGCCTTGGCACAGGCAGGGCAGGTGTGCCCTCGCTCTTTAGAATGCACGGAGGACAGGTGCCTGTGCAGGTCTGTGCGGTCTCTAAATTGTTTCAGGCAGTATACACACTGCATCAGTTTCTTCTTGAAGTGGATGGTCTTCTCATGCCGATCTGCATTGGATTTGAGGGTGAAGCTGGCAGGGCACTGGGAGCAGAGGTAGCGTGCTGGGATTGGCTCCGTCACTGCGGGGCGGTACAGAGACTGGTGGAGGAGAGACTGGGATTGTGGTGGGTGATGGTGCTGCTGGTGAAGACCACGCATGGTTGGCCAGTCCAGGGACAAGGCCATTAGGGAAAGGGTATGTCGGTACTCATGTTCCCTGAGATGCTCCAGGTTGCTGAACAGCCGTTTGCACAGGGAGCAGGCTAACCCCTGAGTAGGCCAGGCACCAGGCTCTGGCAGGACTCTTTCCCCTGATCCAGGCTCTCCACCCAGCACCATGAGCCCTTTGGTCCCTCCGCCAGCCACAGACATAGAAGCAGGCTCAGCCAAGCCTCCAACACAGCACCCCTCAACCATCTGATCCCTCTCGACAGGGGACCGGTCACCTTCCAAGGATGAGATAGCGAGACAGAGAGTGAGAGAGAGATGAGGCAAGAGAGAAGCTATGTATACATGATGTACTTTAACAATTTTAGGCCTTATCCATACCTGTGCTGTATGCTGTCACATCTTCTTTGTCTTTTACAACCTCCTGAAAGCACAAGACATCTCGTTATGTCACACGTAAACACATCTACAGTCTGTATGGAATATTGTGTAGGCATGCAGGAGGAAGTCAGGTCAGGCAAGCTGTCTCACATATATCCTCAAGAGACACAGAAACAAAGAAGTTAAAACAGAAAAGGAGAAAAGAGAAGAGAACCAACAGAGAAAAAGAAACATATTTTTTGAAAGAAATAGAAACTGTGTCAAATTAAGAGGCAGACAGTCACAGCAGTGTGTACATGTAAACAGTTGACAGATGCTAAAAGCTAAAGTCATCCTATTAATGAGCCATCAGGTTAATCTACATGACTATTATCAGCCTAATACTCTTATACACTCTGTATCTCCTATACGCCTACCTGCCCTCAGTCTAGTCCATGCTCCCGCTCCTGCAATTCCTTCATCCCCCCATNCCCCCCTCTAAAAACAGAACACCATGCACTGGGCAAACAGATGGCTTGTCCGTAGAGATAGGGAGGCTTGTTGGGAAGCAGGTCCACTGAAATCAAAAGCTGCTCTGAAATACTCACCCGCACACAAGTAGACACACAGACTGGCACCAACTTACATCCGCACAAGCACACACATGCTCGTACTGCCATGCTCTCACACATGCACACACACCAAAAAAAAAGAGCAAACAATTTCCTGGGCTGCGAGAGCAAACCTTTCATTGTCTACTAGTATTGATTCCATTCAGTCTTACCTCACTAGCTTTCCTGTTTGTCATCTCTGAGCGCTATTGTGACTAGGTGTGTCATCTCTAATGTAACCACTATAAACTACACTAATGCTAATGGCAGGCTACCTTCAAGCCTTAAGGTGAATTTGGGTCTAGCTATATCAAAAGATTATATGAAAAAGAATGAGAAATCTGAAAAGAGGAGAAAGCAAACAAAGCAGAGAGAGGAAAAGACAAACAAAAGAATACGAACAACATTTCTTCTCCAGTGTAGCAGGAAATATGCCAGATTCCACACAAAGAATGAGATACTGAGAGGAGTTGAGCGATGATGCGCTTGTGTTTATTGGAGACTTTCCAGTGATGCACAATAATCCCATTAATTTTCATTGTTACCATTTGTTTGTCCCACTTCTCTTTATCAAGGGCCCCTGGCCCTTACCTGTCACTTTCTACTTTCTATCACCTCTCATCCCCCTCAGTGTCTTTGCAGAAACAGGTTGAAGCTGCCCCCTGGATGCTAATGTCTGCTCAGTCTAACATGGATCAAACTCTTATTTGACCAGGGTAAAACTGAGAGAGGAGCAGTACCCAAAGAACAGCTTCTGCCCTGGAGATGAGCCAGTCTCTATGTGCTTACCTCAGGCAAGGTGAAGGGCTCTGGACTCTCAAGGGTCTCTTCTACTTCCATGTCCAACCCTTCTAAGTGCAGTGGGGGTGCCCCAACCCGCAGACCGGGGGCCTCCAGGGGCCGAGGCTCAGAGGGGAGCAGTGGCGTGGGTGGAGTGGGTGGGCAGTATGTTGATGTTGATGATGGTGGTGGTGATGGTGATGGTGGAAGATGAGGAGGTAGAAGAAGAGGAGGAGGAGGAGGAGGAGTAGAAGAGCCAGCCCCCTGTTTGTTATGAATAGTGGCCCCCGTGGCCCCTGGCCGGAGCATGCTGCAGTAGTTGTCGGAGCGGAGCCCTGAGGAGCACAGGAAACGAGTCTCACCCACCCACTCACGTACAACTGCAACTCTGCTAGCAGCTGGCCACCAGAACACAACGGGAGAGAGTGGGCAGGGGGCACACAGAGGCTGCCAGTGCTACACTACCAAACACTGTGGAGAGGGGGAGGAAGAAAAACTCTGAAGTTTCACTTTCCACCAGCCAAGGGGAACGGGTTAGGGCTTCTCTCTTTCTCTTTTTTCTTTCACTCCTCTGCTCTCCTTCTCCTTCCACCCACATGCGTGTGCAAAAGATGGCAGAGTGTGTGTTTTGTGAGTGTGTGTGTGGTGTGTGAGAAAGTAAAATGCATATAAGGAGAGGGCTTGAGGATCCTCAGTAGTGTGGAGGGAGATTGTTTTGGAGAATAGCCATCTTGCAGCTTACTTTTTGTACTCTCAGGGTAAAGGACAGATATATCAACCATGTAAGATGTTACCAAAAGCAACATGTTACAAGTTAAGGCGGACAGTAAAAAAAAAAAATTTCCACATTTTTTTATTCAGCCGTTAGGTCTCCATGACTACAACGTTCATNTAAAAAAAAAAAATTTCCACATTTTTTTATTCAGCCGTTAGGTCTCCATGACTACAACGTTCATCAGTTTTTTTCCTGCAAAAAAGATGGTACTGGGTGCGCATATCTCCTTATAGTACATATTGATCAAAACTATAAATATGTATTGTAGATTATTCTGAATGGTGTGTGTGTGTGTTTGTACGCGCACGCATCTATAAGTATGCGTGCACGTAGGCAGAGTTTCGGGGAATGTCTCCAGAGTTATGCAGTGGGTTAGCCATTCATTGCCCTCCTCTGCACAACAGCCAGAATCACACAACCATGAGGCTCGACCGTGGACGGATTCCTGGAATGTTCAACTACCGCGCCCGACACTCTTCACTCCTACTTACTAAGAACACACACAAATACTCCCCATTTTTTCCCCACCTCCAGCTGTGATAGGAGGACAACATGAAAAAAGGGGGGAGAAAGGGAGATAGAGAGTAAATGGANCCTCCAGCTGTGATAGGAGGACAACATGAAAAAAGGGGGGAGAAAGGGAGATAGAGAGTAAATGGATGGGTTACAGGTCCATCAGCTCTGGAGAACCTGATTAACAAATCCTAGTAACAGGCCGACTAAAAGGCAAAGAAAAAAAATGATGTAGATATAAGTAACTAAAACATGACATACTTTATCCTATCCACCTGCCACTAGGATGGATGAGGTCCAGTTAGGTTGAAGGCTTCAGGGAAGGCAATTAAAGTAACTAACCATTTGGTAGAAGCTAATCAACTAAGACTTACTAAGTCTGTTAGCAGGAAATAGCCAGATAGGATTGGGGATTGTCTATTAATCAATGCCAAAATGGCTGAACATTTCCCCCTTGGCAATAGCCTGCGGACAGTTTTAGTCTCCTATTATTGTGTTGAAAAATATGATGAAAGAAAATGGCCCTGGGCTTAGATTCAATGTTTCAGACACCGTATCTGTCTGCTGCAGGTAAGAGGAAGATTCTTTCCTGCCAACCTACCTGCCCAGAAAAGTGCCAACCCTTCCAAAAACCTCTACAAATAAAATGGATTATGCAACCTTAAATGGAAAATTCCACTACTCAGCTTTATTTTTCCATCTCCCCTATTGATATCTGCTTTTACATTGATCTGTACTGTTCTTCCTTTTCTCTCGTATTTAAAGAGAGATACAGAGTACGACATTGCTATGAAGCTCCCAAATTCCAAATCCAGACATATAATATATATATATAATAAATAATAAAATGAATTGTCTAGAGAGTTATGGAGGCACTGGAGCTACAGGATGAGTCAGTTTCAAAAGTAGATGTGTGGTGATGAGACTAGCCAGAGGAGAGACAGTTCAATAATGTCAGTATGATCCCTATAGTTAATTGGATGTTCCTTACAGGCAGTAAGCGGTGGCAGTGTGGACAGGTGCATAGGGACGGTCCAGCAAAATCCATTGTCTGGCATTGATTGTCTGACGCACAGAGGGAGAGTGAAGCCTCATCCCAATGATCTTAATTGGATTCAGGACACTGATTGACATACGGAATTATTCAACTGTATTTTGGCATTCCACATGCCAGGAGGATTTACCCGTGACCCATGCAAAGGATAGCAAACAGAGCAGCATTTAAATCATGGCAAACAGGCAAGTCAACAAGTTGGGGGTCAGATCAGAAAAAAACTATTCAGTGGTTAAACGGATTTATTCTCAGCCATGTAGAAGGTTGGATGCATGAATCTTTTGGAAATATGTTTTGTTAAAAAGTCAATTATACACACACACGGGGGGGGGANGGGGGGGGGAGAGAGAGAGAGAGAGAGAGAGAGAAGGCTCTATGTTAAGGTCTTATGCTAATATTCAGTGGTCTTTTTCCAATTGGGCCAGGTGACCTTCCTCTACCTCCTCTCTACCTGGATCAATACTTTCCCAGGGTTTTAAACCAACATACTTTGATGCTCCACAGCTGAAGTAAAAGTGGGGGAAAGATACCGGAGAGAGACAAATAGGGAAGAATTGCAGGAGCTGGCCTGAAAGGGAGGGAGTAAGGCAGAGTATGAGGGATGAGTGTTAAGGAGGGGTGAAGGAGAAATAGATGGAGGGAGGGATGGTATTAGGGGGAGTACGGGTGGAACGAGAGGAAAAAAAGACAGGAAGGATGTTAAGCAGGGGTGAAGGAGAAGTAGGGAGGAGAGCAGGAGGAGGGAAAGTGGGGGAGCAGAGGACTGAATGGATGGAGGGATGGAGGGAGGGAGCAGTGATCTGTCAAACCAGGCAGACGTGTCCGCCCAGTAATCTGAGGTACAGTGTTTGTTTATTTTCTGTCCTCATTTAGACACAGAGACAGACCAAGGGAGGGGAGTGTTGACCACCCCAACGAGCCCGTTTCCCTTACCCCATTGTGTAGGGAAATATAAAATTGGGTTTGGCTAACCAAAAACCTCCCTGAGGACTTCTTTGGTGGCAACTGAACACAGCTACAAGACTCAGACAGCATTTTATTTTCTAGCAGGAAACAAATGATTAACATTCTCTGAATTCTCAATTCTTCTATTCAAATCATCAAGCGTGTGTGTGTGTGTGTGTGTGTGTGTCTTAAACAGCCTCTTCTACTCTTTACTGGAGCTTATGAGGCTGTGTATCTGTGCCATGACAGCATCTGATTCTCCTCTTTAAGTACAAGCAGAAACATCTCAATCCTATACACTTAACACTTACACAAAAGTGGTGATGTGAAGCGATGTGTGTGTGTGTGTGTGTGTCCGTGTGTTTGCAACTGTGAATATCTTTCGTTCTATTCAGTCTCGGCCCTGTCTTTCTTTTGTAGGTGAGTGGGGCTCAATTCAAAAGGCATGACTAGGCTTGGAGTTGTCCCCTTCCTTTGCTTTTCTTTCTCTCACAAAGACAGCCAGAACGGAGGACAAAAGATCCAATTACTAGCCAGTAAAAGCAAAGAAACACAAACAGACAAGGCACACACAAAAATGTGCCTACGCGAACGTGGACTCGAGGAAATATACGCTCACACTCGCAGATACACACATGTAGACACACTGACAGTTTAACACCTTCATTGAAAGGCACAAAAACTGACTAAAAGAAGAAAAACCTGGTTAACACAGAGACAAATTAAGCACTAATAATGATAATTTATGTGATCAGAAACTAGTTTATTCTAAAAACTGCTTGGAGTAGAAAATTTAGTATGATGTTGTCAAAACAAAACAAAAAAAAATACTGATCTGCTGATGTTTTAGGAAGGTTGTCACACAAATAACATAAAACAGAAGAAATTATGGTGAAAACAACTATTTGAATAGCGCTTAGATTCATCTTTTACTCATATCCACAACCATTTATTGTAATTTATTATATCTCATAGGATCACAAAACTATTTTCCCGTCTTATTTGTTGGTGCTTCAGGGTTATGATTTTAAGAAAATACTTCCAATACTATCACGATATTGGGAGACCAAAGCACTTCACCATTTTTTCTGCTGCTGAAATAGTTAGTAAATAATATTTGAAGACTTGCTGCATTTATGTTGTTATTTTGCTGCTGTGAAATGCAGCCGTAGACCCACTGATACACACATTCAAACTGTCATATAAAACCAAACAAATTTTCTCACAACAGCGAGAGCGATCCCAGCAAAATGTTCTCTCACTGAGTCACCGCTGACTAGTCATCATTGGCATCATCACACAAACCTGTTACACACTCAAGTGGCAGCACACACGCACACACACACACACACAAATACAGTGGATGATGAGGGAAAAGTCTGTGCAGCAGAGGACATTCATGTCAAAAGCGGTCAAGTCTGTATGTTTTATGTCTCACAGATCACCAAATTCAACAGCTCTTCAAAAATCAACTAGATGTGAAGCAATGTGTGTGTCTGAGATGTAAGTTATACTAAGTTATGTGGCTGGCCGGGTGTGTGAGTGTGTAACGATCTGTGTGAGCAAAGTGTTAGTAAACAGTGACTTACGAGACAGGGAGTGTGCTCCTTTGGGCAGGTACTCGTACAGCAAAGGGTTATCATCTCCCATCATCTCAGCCCGCAATGACAGCAGGCTGTTCTTACTCATCAGCGCTGCCTTCAGATTGGCCACCGATGCCGTCGTTCCGCCCCCGGCTCCTCCTCCGGATTCCTCCGATTCGTTGGGACCCAGGAAGCCGGTCTCTGTGGCCAGCGCTTCTTCCTGTTTGAGGAAGAAGTCGAGGCGTTCGCCACGGCTGTCTGAGCTGTTGGGTTCAGTCATGTCTGCTCCTGGATGGAGACAAAGTCATAGAAGAAGGGTGAGGCCCTCTGTCCCTCCATGACCGTAATTGACAGACATTATGATTGAGGACTGAGGGATTGAGGAGGAAATTTGGCCGCCATTGGATCTGTGATTTCCTTTCCAGAAATTTTGTAGTTCCTGAAAAGTTGACATTCTGTAGATTTAGTAGCTTCACCTAACAGCGATAACACTTTGGAAAAAAACAAAAAAACAACCCACCACATATTAAACCTATTCTCCCAGCCGAGTCATCGTTTCAACCCTGTGTTTTAGGTATCATCTCCTAACACGTCACCTCTCTGATTCATCTCTCTCTCCTCGACTCCCTAACATACCTCATCATCGCCAGTCAACAAAATACAGGGAGATCAGAGAGAAGCCGAGAGAGGAAGGCAGACACAGACGTAGTGTGCAAGCGTGTGTGTGCGTGTGTGTTTAAACGTCAGTGTCATTGAAAGCAGTGTGTAGAAAAGCTGTCAGCAGCAGACATGTCGCTGGAGGTTCAACTGTAGATCTACAAGCCTGTCAGACCACACTGCTGACGACAGCTCCGCTCGACACTCGCACAGACGCGTGCAAGCACATGCATGCAAATACACACACACACACACACACACATGAACAAACACACACTTTCTGTGCCTCCTAATTGACATTTAACTGATGACAGGTTGCTTTCCCTAACAAAGACCTAGACAAAAATACACACCGTGTACATCTCTGGATTAGAGTCTTAGAAGGAATGACTTGTCTACACTTAAAACAAACATGCACACACTTACAGACACATAAAATTCTGAGTGCTAATTCAGATGTGCTACATGCCTTAAGGGGAGGGGGTGTGGGCATAAATGTGTGTAATTGTCCTGGACAGAAACCTTCTGACATCCTACATTCAACAATGCCCAGTGACAGCCGGAATCACAGAAAAAGCGAATCGGGAATAAACAAAGTGAAAGAAAAACAGGAGAGGGGAGAGAGAGAGAATAGCACTGTTGTCCATTGTAACTACAGTCAGGTAGTGCTAAGTGTTTCCTGCGCTGTCTACACTCAGTGCTCATCTGCTGCAAGGGAGTCAAGGTGACAGACAGTAGTTTGCCTCTACGTCTGGAATACCGATGGGAAAAGAGCCTCTTCACAGCCTACCGGGTCAATGCTGACCACACACTAACACACACAGACACGACCATTGCTCATTTTTCATGCGCTGTACAGGTAAAGATAGATAGACCCAGTTTCTGTATACACTTAAAGCCAGGGATCTGCACACGGTCGAGATACGAGCGAGATAGTGAGGGCGGAGGGAAGGAGATAAGGCGTGATAGATAAGACTGACAGACACACAGTGTAACCAGCAGCCATTAAACTGCTCATACACACACACACACACACAGGATGATATAAAAGAGGAGATAAAGTAGGAGAAATGAAGAAAAAGCAACATGGAGAGAGGGAGGGAGAGAAAGAGAGAGAGAGAGAGAGAGAGAGAGAAGAGAAATTGTGAAAGCAAGCGGGGGTGTTGAGCTGTGGAGGAAGCAGAGAAGATACACACAAAACACACACACGATCATCCACCCGGCAACACACACACACACACAAAAACACACACAAAGTTAATTAAGGAGGGGGTGTAGGGGTTGGCGCAAGGGGCATGAGGTGCAGGAATTCATTAGAGCTCTGCCCCCTCCTTCAGTGGGCAGCCCGGCAGCCACAGGAGTCAATCAATAGCATAGATCTGCTTGGCCAACAATAAACACACACACACACACACACACACACACATACACACACACAAACACACGTACATGGAGAAGGAGAGGCAGACAAATGGAAGGAGAGAAAAGAGGGTCACCTCTGACCCCCATCTCCCTCCACTCATCTGTTCATTGGACGAGTGAATGACCCCTGACCAGTTTTCCCAGCATCCCCTGGACACACATCTACAGATGGAACGTGTCCGTCCTCCTCACAGTCATACAGTAACAGTACATCAGTCACACACACACACACACACACACACACACACACACACCGCAAAAAGCTCAATTAATTGGCAGAATTATGGAGATGATTCACTTTGTGATTTACTTGCACAAAATCAAATTCGAGCTTGTACTGAAATGTGTGAAACTAACATCTGTGATGCACACGTCTGTACTGCTGGCACACTCGTGTCGTGCAACATAGCGTATCTTGCTTTGTGAGGATTTATCCGCATTACCGAGACTAAGCGTGAGATATTAGAAATTACCATTCAGCTGACCATAAACAGGCTTTCCGTTCCAAGTAATCAGAATATACCACATAATCCTTCACTTATGTGAGCTTTATCAATCTGTGTAGAAGGTGTTTTACTTAAACCTCATCCTGTTCTGACATAAAAATCATTTAGTATAGCAGAAACAGTTGCACCTAATGCCATACATGCAGTTTATGATTTCATCATACTTATGCCGGGCTCCTCTGAGGATTTGTAGACACACATTCTGTAGGCAAAAGGTTTATCTGATGTTTTAAAGACACTGTGTAGTTACATCACTTCTTTGTGCACATATGCTGTGTTAACTCGAGCGTAACGTGATGAGACAACCTATGAATGAATTTCAATGATATGTAACATGCTTTTGAACTGCACGGCCAGATAATACTGTATATGGTGCCACTTGGATATAAAAGCGATAACATTTTCCTCACCTATTCCTCCTTTATTCTGCCTTTAGAGAGCAGTGGTCTCTGTGTAGTGAACAGAATTTTCATTTTCCCCTTCATAAAAGAGTCCGAATAATTTAGATTTCTGCTTTCTGAAGAGATCCTCCGTTTAATTTGGTTGCCATGGTAGCCGGGCACCCTTGGCTTCAACATTTATGCTAAATAAAACCCCCTTTTAAAAGGAGAGACAAATATGTGGAAATGGTGGTTGTCTTTGTTCGCGTGTGTTCGTGTGGTGTGCATGCATGTGTGTGTGTGTACTGTATGTCTGTGTGTTTGTACGATGCTACAAGCCATGTGGGGGCTTGGGTGGCAAAAAGCAAAGTCAGAATAAGAGTCGCCTTGAAATAGAAGATGTGTGTATTGAAATGTACTTCAAATGTGTTGTGAGGGATACTGCATTTATCATCCATTCAGAGTTGCAGCTAATGGATAGAAGATACAGTTTTATGTGCTGTGGTTGGAGACAGCATTGTATATCTGAGTGAAGTGTGTGTGTTTTACAAGGGGAGTCGTGTTATTAGAGAGTGCGTTTCAGCAGAGTAAAGAGGCGGGGAGCAGGCCTGAAAAGGGAGGGGAGGGTCAACTGACCCAGTTTGACCCCTGACCTTCTGTTCTGATTGTGCTCAGGGAGTGTGCCTATCTGTGTATGTGAATGTGTGTGTGTGTGTGTGTGTGTGTGTGTGTGTGTGTGTGTTTCAATGCATGCCCCCTTTCCTTGTAAATGAAACCAAACACTCTAGTTTGGGAGTTTCAGGGTGTCCATGTTCTAAAAATAACAGGTAGATGGAGAATGGATTAAAATTTTGGATTATTCAATCGCAAATTGACACACGTCCTCCAATAATAGTCACACAAGTCCATAATCTGGACACAGTGTTTAAACACCTCAACACATGTGCTCACACACCACATTAACACACATCCATAACTTCAATTCAACAGTGACAGTAGCCAAATTCAAAGGAGAGAAAAGGTCCGTAGTGGTTAAGAAATGAGTTACTGGGGCTCGTCAATGACAAGAGAGCTGTCAGAGAGAAAAGTAGGACTGTGTGCATGTTTGAATATGGGAGTGCAAACAAAGGAGAAAGACTCTCTCACTGTGTATATTTGTGTGTGTGATAGAGAGAGAGACAGAAAGATGTCTTGCCCCAGCTCAGCCTGCTTAATGGCTGGACCCGCCTGAGGTTGAAAAGGACAAGACATTACAAGAGCCACGTTGTCATCGCACTGTATTGCCGAGACGACATTACAGCGACATGCCTCCAAACATGCCGGCGCTGCACAAGAAATGCAAGACTCCTTCACCTCCGCTAACGGTTCCATACGTTTTATGTGCGATTAGTGTGTGTTTGTCCTCGAGTGGACAAAGAAAGGAGGGATGGAGAAACTTGCTTCCTCAGCATGCCAGAGTTTGAGAGGGTAAAAAAGTAATTTCAGCCGAGAAGGGGGAGTGAGGCACTAAAACAGCTCAAGAATTCAGAGGCAATTTAAAAAGCAGTGTGGGAGAGGGGAATGAAAAAAATGCTGGGTTAAAAAGGAGGGAGGATGGAAAGTAAAAGAAGTTGTTATTCTCTCTCTCTCTCTCTCTCTCTCTCTCTCTCTCTCTCTCTCTCGCTCTTTTGCTTTCTCACTGTCTTCCTCTCCCTTGTTTTCTTGCTCTCTCTCTCCTATTCTCTCCCTTTGTTGTTTTTAGGGACTAGCCGGGCCACAACCTCCAAGAGAGATAGGAAAGGGTGGGTGGGTGGNAGTGTGTGTGGATAGGGAGGGCTGGCATAAATCAAGCAGAGCCTGAAGGCTGGAGAGGAGGGAGAGACAGAGGGAAGAGAGTGGTAAAGGACATGGGGAGAGGAGGAGGGAGAGAGAGAGAGAGAGAGAGATGATGGTGGTAGTGGTGATGGTGGTAGTACTGCTGGGGGCTCAGAGAAAGAGTGTGGGTGGAGGGGAACAGAGGTGCCCTGCGTTTGCAAGTGCGGTGGGGTGAGAGGTGGCTGGTGAAGTGATGGAGTGTGGGTGGGTGGGTGAGTGAAGGGGGAGTATAGAGAGGTGAGGGGGG
>VXCM01000989.1:477975-494140 GCA_014773175.1 Lucifuga dentata
GAGAGAGAGAGAGAGAGAGAGAGAGAGAGAGAGAGAGAGAGAGAGAGAGATGGAGAGAGCGAGAGACAGAGCCTGCAGTACAAAGACGGTGGGAAAGAGAAAAGATAATAGACTAACTGTGGAAAAAGTGAGAGGGATGAACCACGAGCTAATAGAAGGGGNGGGCAAAGAGAAAGACATGGAAAGAGAGAAGAAAATAGACTGAGAAAGGCCTCAACATGATGTAGTTATCTAACCCACTGTGTGTCAAGCACTAAGCCATGAAGAAAGGGGTTAAAAATTAAGTCCACAGTCTGAAATATTAAGTCTATTTTGGTTTCTAATGAAGAAGGAGTGAATTAAGGAGGAAATATGAGAGTAGATTATTAAACTGGATGCGAATAGAAGGGAGGAAAAAAAAGTGGAGAGGTGTATGAGGGGTGAGGGGGCTGAAATCTGTTCATGGTGTTTTAAATATTAAACCTATTTCAAGTTTAATGAAGTGCAAATACTATGGGGAGAGTCTTAACTGGAATACAGAGAGGAAGGGGGTGAAAGGGGGATCCGATTCATTATTTCAAGTATTCACCTTTAGACTGCCGAGACTTGGGGAGAGGGAAAAAATAGACAGAAAGTTTATTCAGAAGTGAAAATGAGAGGGCAGTTTTGAGAGTCCCTATCTGCGGGCCCCAGGTGAGTCCAGGAGGATCCAGAGCGCCCAAGAAGGGGAGCGATGGAGATCTGAAGTCAAACAAGTCAAAACACACAACACTAACTACAGCGCTCTCAAGCTAGGCTCACAGAAATAAACAGGACACAGGAAAGAAAATAATTTCACTTCACATCTCTGTGGGCATGTGTATGTGTGTGTGTGTATGTGTGTATTAGTGGTTGTATGTATTAGTGGTTATATGTATGTGTGTGTGTGTGTGTGTGTNGAACAGAGAGGAAGAGAATCAGATAAAGATGTTGGATTTCACACCCAACTAAAAGATTTTCGATGTAATCAATGTACAGCACCTAGAGGAAAATGGAAAGAACAGCCCACATATAACGGAACTATTCATGTCTACATAATCAGATGCTCTCAGCTCTCCCTCCGTGTGTGTGTGCATGCGTGTGTGTGTGTGCATGTGCATGTGTGTGTAGTAGATAGCCAGTGTGATGTATACACACCGGCCATCTACTGGATTGCCAAAATCCCCCAAGCTGCCACAAAAGGTCACCATGTGTGTTTATGTGCGTATGTATTTTCAGTTATTATATTGTACAATAAAGATCAAGTTGGTGTTTGCCCCAAGTATAAAAGCAAGAAAGAAATCAAACTCTAACTTGTCTTTTCACGGAGACAAAATATCTCTCAATATGAGATGACAAAAAAAAGTAAGTCTGACTAAATGAATTATAGCAGTGAGTTTAAAAAGGCCCTTGACAGATTAAGATACTCTAGATCAGTGGTTCTCAACCTGTGGTACTTGAAGTGCCCCCTGTTGATGACTCAGGAAATTTCTGCATGTGGGTACTTTTCACATTTATATTATAAGCTTCTGCACGCAAATTCACTACATCACACATGAGTTTATTCTGATCTTTCTTAGAAAAATTTGGCTCAAAAAGTTTAGAACCACTGTACTATAGAAATAATCACCTTTAATGGGGATTTATTTATTCATTTATTTTAAATTGCAATTTAGATTAGATCCCTAACAACCATCTGAATTGGTAGGGCAATTCTTTAACCCTATTGGAGCGTGATAAGGTGGGGTATAAGAATATACAGTGTCCTGCTATACAAACAGACACAGAGACTAACATATGATGTGTCAAAGAAGAATATACAGAACCATTTTAAAATCTTTGACTATGATTTTTCTAAACTCTCCCAGCTTTGATTTGCAGAGGGTTTTTTAATCCAGGTCTAGGAGGAAGCAGCAGGGGCCAAACTAAAAATAATTTAAAGAAATTATACACAGGTTGATGCCATAAGCAGACAGGAAAAGCAGAGGCATAACACTGTTTTAAATTCTCCTCCTCAAAAATGTCATTTCTAATAGAGTACTGTATAGAAAAGCAGAAGGATCAAATCACTGTGCTAACTGTACATGTATGGTTTAAAATGTTGGCGTCAACACAGAGTGAAATCAGGTATTAGCGAATGAGTGAAAAGGAAGTTGAGCGCTTAGTGGTCTCAATAATGACATCAAATGAGCACAGCAGATGTTTGCAAGGGAAGGGGATCTAAAGAAAACAAATTCTAATTCCTGCAGCTGTTTATGTCAACATGGGCACACAACACTGTCGTACAAAAAAAAAAAAAAAAAANAAAAAAAAAAAAAAAAAACAAAAAAAACGGCTGTGGGTTAATACGATGAGCCATTACATACACATGAATTATCTTATATTACACAATAATCCAAGGAAATCCTGAGTCGTGTGAATTATTAGTGTTTCTCATAGTAAAGTCGGAAAACATGGATAAAAGAGAGAGAGAGAGAGAGAGAGAGAGAGAGAATGGTGTCCTAGCACTTTTCATCAATAAGGAATGAAGCAATTAAGCTAATCTCAGACTGAAGGTGCCCTTTCTCCTTTATACCCACCATATGCTTTCATGGAAACCAACAACTGGACTGGATGGAACAACAGGCCCACCAAATACATGTGTACACACACACACACAACACACACGAACACACTCTAAAAACTACTTGTACTAGGTGCAATTATCATGTAATGATATTGTTTGACATGCAATAAAGGGTTTATTCTTCTATCTTTGTAAGGTAAAAAAAAAAAAAAAGNAAAAAAAAAAAAAAATGGATTCTGGTGTCAAACCTAACCCTGACCCTAACCTCTAACCTTTCTCTAACCCCAAACCTCAAGGTGGAACTAGCCTTAAACAATCAGAAGGACTCAATATACTTCTTCTGAGGCCTGATTACTCTAAATAAATAATCCATGGTCAAAGGTCATAGGTACCTGCTTGCTCATGTTCCACTAACTGTTTCACCCAACTGCTACTGCCCCAATAACCAAACTACTAAAAACAGACAACAATGAAGGTGAATGTATATCTCTATGCATTTTATTTCCCCAAGCATATAAAAGTAGGGCTGCTACAATATCTATACATCACTGCAACACCACAGAAGGCTTTTTCTGTGCATGGAAGCAACACCTATTGATATAATGGTAAGAATTTTCACGCAACCCCATATGTGACAAAGCTACATAACAGCTCAATACTGGCTTAGCTTGTGAGTAGAAGTTTTAAGTAAATGTGTTGCTTTCTAATTTCCTGCCCCCCTTTATTTTCTCATTATATTTGACCTTCACAGAAAGCCAATCCAAACAGGGAAGGTCTCAACTAAGAGGGTGTTTCATTGTGAGGACATCTGGGCCTCACAGTGATAGAAGAATACACACATAATAAACATCGCACCATCCCCCATACAAGCACTAAGAACTCCCACACCATTAATGGCCTCACTAAACCTGTTCAGCAATTCCCCCAAACCTTCCCTAATCACACAGAAACCACCTCCTGCAAACTGACTGAGCACACAATAGTGAAACATATCCTGGCTGTCAGGAAAAAAACACAACCTGACTCATACGCTACCACTTTCAAACGTCATGTAAACCCACTGGCAATGTGATATTTTAGTGCTGAATGGCAAGGTCAGCCCTCTGAAGGATACCCAGATAGTTGATAATCACATGATACAAAGACTCTCATTTTCTTCTTTTTCCCACTTTTCCCATTACCATACCCTACTTTATTGGGTTTGCTCTGAGCCACTGTAAATCCAGTCCTGTAACCCAGGTAAAAGTGTGGATAAATGGTGTGTTTTTTGGCTAACACCAGGTCAGTCTACACCAGCGGCAACACTAGACTTCCTCTGACCTTTAGGTAAGAAAACAGTGAGAGAACACTTCCTAGGTAATGGTTACTTTACCACAGCCAGGCTTAAACTCTCCACCACATTACAGAACCATGGCAATGGGCAAAGGACTTAATGATACTATTTATTCTGTACATGCGTGTCCATGTACAGAGAAACCTAAGGACTATACTTGTTGCACAAAATCAAGACCTTTAGGATACTTAAGAGTTTAGACATACTCTCATAAGCCCAAATGGATTCTGTCCCTTCTTTCTCTCTCTTTCTCTCTCTCTTCCCCCATCTTTACCTCTATCTGTCTCTGTCCTCTTCTCTGTCTATTTGTCCTTTCACTACCTGTCTCTCTTCTCTCTCTCTCTCTCTCTCTCTCTTCACTCCACTTTCTCTCCCTTTTCTCTCTTCACGCCCTTTCCAGAGGTCCATCCCTAAACCCCAGAGAGGGGGAGGAGCTTGAGATGGCGAGGACGTGCTGGTAATCCGTGCAGTGACCCAGGTCAATTCAATTATCCTGTTTTCTTTAGCTGCGCAACGCGTGTGCCCATTTCACAGCCAACTCCCTTAATGCACCCAGGATTAGCTTCCCTTACTTTTAATGATCTACCTATCGACGCCGTGGGCCCCACAGCGCGCGCACACACACAGACACACACACACACACATGCACACACACAACTCACACAGATTTGAGTTTTAATGTATTAGTTTTCTGTAAATTAATTCACTTCTGCAAGGCTGAGGATCAAGAGATTTCTCAAAATAAATATGTGTGTTTGAGTGTGTTTGTGTTTGCATTTTATTGTGAATATGTGGGTGTGTGTTACATAAACTGCAGTAAGAAGAGGATTTTATAAACCATATGCCTTTACTCAGGCTTCACCTTACACCTCCAATATTTGAGATAATCATTTTAGGCCTAACAGGTTACCGTGGAACCTCGCTAATCTCAACTTCAGAGGAAAAGGGTCCTTTTATATTAGCGAACTGTGGAATGGGTGAAATGCATTGAAATATGAGACGCGCATGTATTGTAAAATGTGATGCATACTTTATAAGTCAACAAAACACTTTGATAACTTGCACACAACCATTGCTGAGAAGGTGTGTTTTAAGACAACTGATGAATGAGATTCCATTGTAATTAGGTGTTAAACAGCATACTCAAGTAATTAATTTAACCAAATCTAATTATCCTATTAGACATTTCTTAACTACTCAACTACACTATTTGGTCCTGAATACACAGGGCTGACTGTTATTATTGTTATTAGATGCACATAAAACAGTTGGTCATGTCTATTTTAGTTAAAAGTACACATATCTATTATGTGATGAGACAAAAACTATTCAGTAGAAGGTTTGTCGGTCCTACCTGGGATATCCTGTCCGTTGTAGCTCCATCCAGCCCCAGCTAGCATGGACGGTAGTGGAGATCCAGGCCGACTGTCCCTGTCTCTCTCTCTGTCCCGCTCTCTGTCCCCATTCCTCTCAGCCTGCTGGGTAATATGTCTGACCGTGTCCTTGTTCTTCCTATTCTTCCTTCGGCCCGATCCTGATAGGGGTTGCCAGGAGCTCTCTCCCCCTGCTCCACCAGGACCTCCGGCCCCTGGCTCAGCCTGGCTCTGGGCTGCTCCCCTGGGAGTGTCCCGGGGATGGGAGGAGGAGGCAGGAGACACCTGTTCCTCTTTGACGGTGACTGGCCTGTAGTCATGTGGCCAAGCAGGCTGGGAGTCATGGCAGACCTCCTCCTGGCTTTCATGGCTCTTGGGAGGCTCTTGGTCTTCTTTCCCATAGGTGCTCCCTCCCTCGTGGCAGCTGGCAATGGCTGAGTCCCCAGAGGAGTTGGCCGGGCTGGTTCGGCGCCCCAGCCAAGGGGAGGTGCTGCGTCCGGACATGATGGAGGCCAGGGCTTCAGAAGCCATGCCTATTATTCCTCCTCCTCCTGCTCCTAAACCTGCTCCTGCAACACCTCCTGCTCCGACAATACCTATTCCTCCTCCTACTCCTCCTCCTCCTCCCCCTCCTACTCCTCCTCCACCTCCGCCTATGCCGGCAGCAGCAACACCCATCTCAAAGTCAGCCAGTTCATCGGCCATCTCAGAGCGGATGCTGATGTCCAGAGCAGCCTTGATGAAGCTGTGGCAGGCCTGGACAATGTCTGTCATCTGCAGGTAGCTGGCAGCTGACATGACCTCGATCACGTTCTTACTGGTCAGGGCAAGATGCGCTGAGTACATGAAGTCTAGGATGGCTTTGAAGCCTGTTGCCGTGACGATGTCCAGGTGAGTGACAGTGGTCTGGTGGTGAGGTTCCGCCCCTTTTTTAACCTAAATGGTTAGAACAAAGTGTTTTCCTTACAGCCTGATTGATAATGGATTTTTCAAACAATACTGATATTGATATTTGAGATATTTGAGTCTGATAATGACAATATACTTCATCAGTTAGGCTCTACTTTAACATTTTTTACCATATTTTATGCAGGATATGAAA
This sequence comes from Lucifuga dentata, assembly GCA_014773175.1. Classification (NCBI taxonomy): domain Eukaryota; kingdom Metazoa; phylum Chordata; class Actinopteri; order Ophidiiformes; family Bythitidae; genus Lucifuga; species Lucifuga dentata. Next base: position 484,347 of record VXCM01000989.1, read on the forward strand.
AAATATTTTCTAACAGTGAAATCGGTCCAACTTTTGATGTTGCTATATCAACTAGAAAGCACACAGAAGAAAACTACTATGATCCAAGAGAAAGGCAGACTTTCTTGACCTCTCTTTCCAAGTGCAGCAGTCCCCTACCTGGCAGTAAAGAGTCTTGAAGTAGCGTGAGGATCCCAGGAGGACATTCTTATGAGCTTTGAAGATCTTTCCATCGACAATGACACAGGCGTCGCAGAGGATGCCGTGCTGCCTCTGCTCGTTGAGCTCTCTGAGGAGCTGACGGTAGTGAGAGGAGATCTCCATGTCCTCCTTCCTGTTGTTCATCTGTGTAGCTGAACAATAGCCTCTCCTCCAAACTATCTGCTGGAAGACAGAAGAACAAGAATGAACTGAAGGTGTAACATGTATCAGAAGTATAGAAACAATGAAATCCATTGGTTTTGTAGGCAAGTCAACCATTAAGTCAGATACATCAAACAAAAATCATCAAAATGTATTTCAAACAAGTTTCTGGGCCAGAAAACAACAAGATAATTTTGGAAACATTTCAGATATTTTTCCTCTAACTCAATATATGTGGTTGATGACAGCAACTACAAAATCCATTCCTTCAAACGCTGTTTCATTTTAATATAAGGGGGAGAGAAATAAGTGAGTTGAGCTGAACCACTCCTTTAAAGATGAACCTGGATTAAGATATTGCAGCACAAGGACATCAATAGAAGCCACATTTCAACTGCTACAGTTTGATGTCTAAAAATAGCCCAGTAACAAATAATCAAAAATGTGTTTAAATGCTGTCTGACAGGTTCATTTGAGTGTGCATGCATGTGTGTGGAAGCTCATTAAAAATGTCAACTATAAAGCATAACAGTTTCATAAAACAGTTGAGAGGGGAAAACACCTCATTTAGCTAATTTCAGACTACTTTACAATTAGTTTAATCAATAAACAGCACCTCCATTTGTTGTGGTTCTTTTTTTAACCATCTCTTGACTGAATATTTGATCAAAATATATAGTTAAAAGGAAAATTCACTCATGAACCTTCACCTCAGAAGCTTTGCTTTGCACATTTCAGTCTAGACTATGAAGGTTCTCTGAAAGTCTTTCAAGACTCAACTGTCAGTAGATAAGGAACCAACTTCACTGACAATAAAACTGACATATATATTTTGCCAGTTTTACCATTAATACCATAATGAAGCTCAAGATTTGAATTTAAAAGCCATTAGTCCACATTGAATCAGACAGTATCTCTCAGAGGCTCAAAAGGCTGGTTCATGACATGGGAATTAGGCTGTGTTCACAAATATTGATATATTTGGATTTCAATGTTTGATTTCGATCTATGGATCTTTGCTTTTGCGTGAATAAAACATGTCAAACACTCTATACATTGTGTTCTTTCTGCTTTGCACAGGTTAGATTACACAGGAGGAATGTTGAATACACAATACACACAACAGCCCAGGTGAAGGCCAAGGAGACAGGAGAAGAGAAGGAGACAAAGGGAGATGTGTGCATCACTATGAACCATTCAATGAAGTGGCAAAAAAACAAAAAAACAAAAAACAAAGAGGAGCTGCATAAGCCCAAGCAAACACAAACATACATCCATACACACGTACAGAAAAACATGAAGTCACACACATCTGGCAATGCATTAACTGGAGCATTTTAGCAGTCGCCGCTCCAGCTCTCGTCTCAGAGACAGCTAAATCATGGGGACGCAGAGTGTTACCAAATGCAGCAGTGATTTGTTTTGGGAACGCCACAGCTGTCAGCTCTCATGGGCCATCCTGAGAGATGACAGCTCGGGTTGGCCAAGGTGACAGTAGCGTTTGCTTGGGGGCTGGCACACTTCAGGTCATGTTTAGCAAAGCTCTGCTCAACCTGATGGCCTGTAAGATCAGATAAATCCAAGTCTCATCCACATCCAGATGGACAAACGCACCTCTTATGAACAGCAGTGGACGAGTGGACTGAGTGACAACTGCTGAAATCTTCCTTTCTCCCCAAAAATAAATGTCCAGGGTCCCATCCAATGTATGTTTAGTTCACAACCTTTCACTTTTATTGGCTTTCCTTTAAGTCATAGAAATAAAGACATGAAAGGACAGGAAACCTGGATGTGAATACTGAATCAGACAGTGTCTCTCTGAGTCTCAAAAGACAAGTTTTGATGCAAGTGTTTTTATCCTCTGGCTCACACATTTCTAAGAAAATCTATTGGCAGTCTAACCTTGAGATATTCTTTGCCTTCTGTGTTGCCAGATTGAGGTATAGCGAGATGTCACCTCTCACCTTTAGATACAAACCATGCTGCTTTAAAGACACAGCGGCTCCCCTCCTCCTCTCTCTGCTCTTCTTCTCTCAGGGCCACTGGCAAATTGAATTGTATAGCCTGACTTGCCAGAGCCAGATAAAACACAGAAGAAGTCATTCATGGACTATTCACACAGAAACACCTCACTACGTTCTTATGCCTCTTTTGTCCAGTTATTGTGCATGATGAAACACAGGGTCACTGTACAGCAAAACCTGATCAGTTTGCCCCCAGTTGAAGCATGAATCTACTGCAAACTCAGTGAAAAAAGGCCAGACCAAATCTAGTGCAACTCAGTGTGTGTGGACAGCTGGGATAACATTGGTTGAGTATTTCATTCAGCTTCCTTCCACTCTCTGTTCTGGTCTCTGTTACCATTTTCAAAATTCCGATCTTGATCAAGCCCCCAAGCACAGTGCAGGTCTGTGCATCGATTTTGGCCTAGTGGTCAAACTTGAAATTTCAGCTTCACACGATTCCCTGGGTCCCGGAATGCTTTGTCCAATACACATATATTACGAAGGGTTGCAAAGTTGTTGAGGATATGTGCCGGTTGATCATAATTAGAATAAATGGACCACCATGTTTGGAATCATCATCTTTAATACATCCATGATCCTGATGTAAAACAGCAAAGACAAGCATTAAAGCTACCAAACAACATGCTCATAATGCTAGGTAGCCTGTGTTGCACTAGCAATGATACTTCAATGTTTCAGTGTTTTCACAGAGAGTTTATTTCATCAAACTTTCTGAAAAGGTGAAACATTTTCTTAAGGTTTTCTGTCCATAATTAATCTAAATTCAAACAACATATCAATTTAGCCAATATAAAAAAATTATTATTATTTTGCTTTGATGGCCTTTCAATGGTTAAGATCCATGGGAAATGTAGTGTTGAGTGCTAACAAAATAATATAGCTACTGTGACGCTAATGGTGTAATGGTAATACTTTGGGCTCTTTTAAACAGTATTTAAACTATTCCAACCAGGAAATCTATAATATTTTTAAAAATTTTGTTAATCATTTATGTTGTGATAGAAACTATACAAAAATCAATCGATAATGATCTACATAACAAGCTAGTTATACTTCCATGAGACACTGAAGGTGTATTATACGTGACTTAGCAATAAATAGCAGTAGCGCCCCCATGTGGTTTAGACTAATTCAAACCGTAACGAATTCACAACGGAATGAAGCTGTAAAATTGCTTCAAATGTCATCAGTCACATGACATAGCCTCCTGTCACTGCTTTGCAACAAGCCCCGGAACGCCAGAATCAGTACTAAGGGCGCAGATAAAAACCACGCAAGACAAAACTAAAGCAAGTTCATTAGTGCAACGTTTCATTAGTCATTTCTGTTTAATGCAAGTTTAAAGAGTTACTGATAATGTTAGTGTGGCAATGTGCTCTGGTGGTTTGAAGGGAGTATAAAACTTGTAAGCCTGAATCGGAGTTTGTGTGTGTGTGTGTGTGTGTGTGTGANGGGTGCACATAACTATGTGGCTACTGTTACACCAAATGACTTATTAAATGATGCCTCAAATTTAACAAAAACAATGAGCAGCGGTGGGTAACAACAAGGAGAAAGAGAGAGAGAAAGAGAGAGAGAGAGAGAAGCCTAATCAGATTTGTTGCTTCAGCAAACTCAGAGAGATACTGAGTTAGATGTGAGCCAGAGAGGAGAGGAACAGAACATTAATGGAGTGTACTTTGACCTCTAAACTCTTCGGTTTGCTTGCCTAATTGGCTTGTTTAATTTCAGTATGGCTACACCACAGGCCAGAAGTTTGAGGCCACTCCCAGATATAAAAAAAAAAAAAAAAAAAAAAANTCATCAATACACTGTTTGTTTTACAATTTATTGCACAGGAAATGACAAAAATATATAAAATAAGTAACTAATTAGTTTTGAAGAAGAATTTGTCAACAAGAGCTCATTATGTAGCCACTGTAGCTTAAGAAATTATTTTTAATGAAGGCATGTCCAGTCTGTATTAGTGCACTGGCACTACAGTTGTGTTCCACCTCTCTCGCCCAAACTCCTTTGCTTATGTGTTTTAACATTCTATTCAATAACCTGCTGTCTGCCTTCTCCCATATCATTTCGTGATTAACTTGCTACACAGTCTGGCCATGCTATTGCTCTGCATCTTCTGACCTTCATATTGAGGACTGCAAATTGTATCACAAACTACAAATATGGTCAGTGCACTAATACAGACTGGACATGCCTTCATTAAAAACTATTTCTTAAGCCATAGTGGCTACATTGTTGACAAATTCTTCTTGAAAATTAGTTATTATTTTGTGTATTTTTGTTATTTCCTGTGCAATAAATTGTAAAACAAACAGTATATTGATGATTTTTTTTTTTAATCTGGGGGTGGCCTCAAAGTTCTGGTCTGTAGTGTATTTCCCTCCAGTCTGTGACTCTTTTTCCAGAGGAACCAATCCAAATGCTACCTGATGATACGAACACCCAAAAACCTTTCTAATGTGCACTTGGCTTTTCATGTCCTCAAGGGTTCCTTCATTTTACATTTTTAAGACCATCAACAGGCCCAAGCATTAGTTCTACAATGCGAGCAGCCTTGATTTATAGCTTTTTTTCCTCTTTTTTTCTCCAGTACGCTCCATTGACACAAGATGGGAAACTGAGGTAAACTGAACTTGTCAGACAATCATCTACAGCGAGAGCAAGAGAGCACGAGAGAGAGACACTTGTGTATCTCATCCAAAGCATTAGCAGTTTCACCAAGGCTACAGAAACTAAGGGCTCCTTTCAGAATGTCACAGAACAGAAAAAAGCTTTTCATCCCTCTATGAAATTTCACCAAAAAAAAAAAAAAAAAAAAAAGCAAGGAAAAAGTCATCAGAAGGCAGCCTGACAGTCTGTTTGTGCTTATTTGTGGTCAGAGATGATCGTTTTAGTAAAGCACGCCACCAAAGCTCAGAGTCCCTGTCACCCTTCTCAAGCCAAATAGGAAGTGACTGTCCTCCTTAAGCCCCTCACATGAACACATACACACACAATCAGCAGTCCCCTTCCCCTAAAACATACAAAAACACACCTACATTAACCCCCTTCGCGTAAAACACACACATATCCACACACTTCACACCCGATTTGTCCTGGTCATCACAGCAAAGTCACTTAAGGCCCGAGCCAGACTACTAAACAGATCAGACGTTTAATGGAGAGAGAGAGAAAGGGGCTTCCTCCTGCTTTCTCTTTATGCAGCTTGTCCCTCCGAGCCAGTTCTTCGCCTCCTTGACTGCAGAGGAGTGAGGGGAGATGAAGCAAGGAGGACTTTCAGGATTAAAGGCAGCGAGATACTTTGTAAGGCATTTAACACAGACAACTTTCACAGCGGGCTCATACCATGATTTATGAGGTATATAACACCTTCGTGATACAATGTCATAAAACATGATTGCAGAAAGGATTTCAGCTAATAAGACTTGCCTGCAGCACTCGTTCTGTCTGTTATTTCACTCCTCGTGACTGTCAATGAACCCTGCACGTCTTTACCATGCAGCTTTCTGTCACCAGGTAGAAGATTTGACTCACTGCACATTAGCACGATCTGAGCAAATATATGTACTTCCATGTTTATTTTAGAATGAAGTGAATCCAGTTGTTGAGGGCTAATTAACATTTAGTTGTCAGAGTGCTGCCTGAAAAATTGCTTTGCTTAGTGATTCACTCTACATACAAATCATGGTCCCCCTGCTCAACATGTATGACTAATTAGCAAGGCAATTAAAATAACTGAATGAAATCTGCCTTTTGTGGATAAAATGACTGATGGAGAGTTAAAAATAAATTCTGTCTTTTGTGTAAGTTCATCAAAATGTAAGTCCTACAATTCTTAAAAATATAAAACTAAACATACAGCAATAAATTCCATTAACACCAGACTTCCGAGTGAAAAACTAAGCACACGCTGAAGCTGCTGCTGTTCATGTACATATACTTCAACAGCATGCAGTATAATTTGCTTAAATGCAGATCGCTGAAAAAAAAAAGTTTTTGAAAAGCACAAATAAGGGAGCTTTCAACACAAAGATCATTGTTACACTTTCAGTACAGCTGACACACAGCGCAGTTTTTCAGTTTGAATTTACAGACAAACACAGTTCAGGAAAGCCTGGGGCTTCTCAGTCATCTAACCAAAATGTTTAAACTCTCCTTTTAATTCATACTTTTTCTGATCTTCTATTATTCTGACACAAAAAAGTAGTATTTATGAAACAGCTAGCTAGCTAGTCACTGCCAACAGCTAGTTTATTGTGTATTCTTAATTGTTGGACTGATTCTTTCATATCCATTCAGGTTAACCTGCTTACAAGCTCAACATGTCATTTATTAATTGCTTAATGCAGCAACTCCACTTTTATTACCCAAGCTACATTAGCAGTGAATTCCTTACTTTTACTTGGCAATATCACTGGAAAAACCGGCCATAGTCAGAAGAAGTGAATGAATATGAGGAGGAAAGACGGGTTTAGCAGCCAAGAGCAGGATTATATGTTGTCAATCAATCCCAACTTCATGCAAGAGCTACAAATTTATCAGTAAGATAAAAAAAAAAAAAAAAAAAAAAAAAAAAGACATTTCTGGTTGCATATTTTCTATTAGCAACTAGTACCAGTTCACTTTCATATCAAAAGAGGCCGTGCAAAAAAGCAAACAGGTTGGTAGTTCTGCATTAAATGAATTATGCATTATGTAAAGGATTCAAAACAAAGTGAAAGAAATTATATCAACCATAAGAAAGGTACAGGGGATATTAAGGCATGGCATGCTAATATCCATGAAAATTTTTTTCTTGTAAATTGACTGTTTTTTATATAACGGGGGGGGGGNCGGGGGGGGGGAGGAATTACAATACAAAAGAAAGTAAAATTTACCAATCCCTCTGCAGTTGTAGTAGACAGATACTTTATTTTGAAATTCAGAATGCAATTATGAATATATAATAAACGTTTCAAAATGTTTTGGATGTCAATTGTTATTTGTCAAACGGGGAACATGACAAGTCATTATAATAAAATTGAGTAAGATGAAATAAAAAGGGAAGAAAGGAAACAGAAAGCAAAGGTAAAAGAGTGAGGGAGGTAAGAACAGACAGAGAAGAGATAAAGCAGAATTACAGAGAGAGAGAACGACCGATAGAGAAGACAGAAGGAGAAGGAGACAGGAAGAAAGGCAGTGATTCAGGCAGCCAATATTTTTTAAACAGCTTTGCTTCCACTCAACTGGGCATCAAGGCCATTATCCCGGGGTTAATCCCCAATCCGATGGAACTGGCAGCCTTCCGGGACAAGCCAGGGTGGCAGCCCATCAACAAGGCTGGCACGGACAAAAATAACACTCACTAATATACACACAAAAATACACACACACAGAAAAGCAAAGCCAGACATGGACAGGCATGCAAGTGCCAATTAGAAAAAGTAACACAACAAAACTACTGACTGCTTCTTTTACTGTCATTTCTTTTGAAAACAAGATACCACTGTGAAAAGGTATCAAAAAGTACTGTTAATAACGATCAAAATCAAAGCGTCAATATTCATACTGGAATCAAACATTTTTGAATGTTATCCAGCTACAATCTCAACAAGTTGTCTTGTTTCATTCATTCACACATCCTCTATGTCCACCATGATCCCTTTCTCCACCTCCTCCTGCTTTACTCATGCATGCAACATTTTGCGCCCCGCCTCTCCTGCCCTTTCTTTTTCTGCTCTCCATTTCCCTGGCCAGCATCCAGAGAACCAAGCTGGAAGAGGAGATGGACTCAAAGAAGGATAGCCATGTCATGTGGAAAGGAACCAAAGAGGATCCAGGAGGCTTAGTGAGACTTAACACCTCTCACTTCATCCCTCGCTCTCCAGCCCCACCTTTCACACGCCACCCAAACACAAAACCAGGACCACCTCTATCTACACCTTCAAGGTGTAGCCTTCTGCTCATCCTGATTTTGGGCTCTTCACAGCTGCACCTGTCTAAAGATCTGCCTCTTGTCCAGTTTATATTACTTCAACTCCATCTCAGCCACCACCACCTTCAGCCACCTGCAGGTGTTAAGCTTGGGTGATCTTCTAGAAATCCAGACATAGTAATCATGGGCTAAGATCATCCCTGGGTGACCAGAAAAAGGTGCAAGAAGTTCATGCCCATATAACCTTTAGCCTGCAAGCTAATGCCTTGGGTTCGACCTCACATCATGTTTGGTCAAAGGTCTACAAAGTATCAGTGATACACTTTGTCACATCGAGAGCATCAAAAAGGGTTAGGGATGAAAAAATTCAGAATCCACCTTATCTGCCTGTTTGTCTTTTCAAAGTCTCTCTTTCTGTCTCTCCCTCACACTCCTGCATGTACAGTTTCTGGGCTATCTTTCTCTCTAGGCCCCTAAGCCTACTATGTCTCCCATGGTAACTCCCTGACTGACGACCCGGGGCTTAGCCTAAATTCTCTCTCTATTAAAAGCTGTGAAATGCAAATAATGAAACATCTCATTACCACTGTCAGAGAACCCAAAATGAGAGGAGAGGGAGAGCAGGAGGGAGGGATGAGGAGGGATGAGGAGGGATGAGGAGGACTGAAAGATGAAGAAGTGGCAGGAGAAAGCTCTGAGCGAGGGAGGCAGAGGACGGAAGGTACGAGGACAGGAGAAATGAGAGCGAGGGCTGGAAATACAGGAGTGAAACAAAGGGAGGAAAGGATGGAAAAAGAAAAGTGAAGGGAGGATGGGGTGTGAAAGGCAGATGGGGGAGGAGAGGAGAGGTGAAGGGACGGGAACAGTTAGCCAAACAGTGAGTCTTTTGTTTGATATGTGTTGGCGTTAATGTAGAAAGTCGCCAGGATTGGTTAACTAAGAAAACAGGGGTGGAGCCCTGATGAACTGTGCTGGGAGCCTGGAGGAATCGGTCAAATGTCAGCTGAAATCTTCCATTTATCTTTTTCAGAGAGCAACTAAAGTTTAGTGTAAACTCAGAACATCAGTCCACAGCTTCTGATTGCATCCATATTGCATTACAAGTAATGTATGCTGCTTTCAGACACTTCAGATAAAGCTGTTCTGCAACCTTGAAGCAAGCTTTTCAAAAGAATGAGAGAGAGAGAGAGAGAGAGAGAGAGAGAGAGAGAGAGAGAGTGTGTCTGTGTGTGTCTGTTTGTGTGTTGATTGATAATTTTATTATGCCCCAAGGGGCTTATGAGTTTTAATTTTTTTTACCTTCACCACTCTATCATTAATCACCTCTTATTAGCTAAACAAAAATGTAACACTGTACTTTCTCATTCTTGCTCAGGCATTTGCAGAACTTTCATGATCTACTTCTCTGAAATGCATTTCTGTAGGTGCGGGAAAGTGAAATCACCTACAGGAAGTGTCTGTGTTTGGTTTTGCAGGTGGGGGGAGGTTTTGGGTTGGGTGCAGGG